>JAUCBJ010008347.1:0-88999 GCA_032718475.1 Nemertoderma westbladi | reverse complement strand
ACTGTATGGAAGGCCAAATAGCCTTTATAGTAAAATTTGAAAATTTATAGCCTCCCCCTAGCGGCTGGCGGCGGAATTAAAGATTTCACTAAAATTGCTACTAGTCCCTCAATTTTGGTCCAAATTTCTTGAAACAAACTTTTTTGGACTCAGCGTGATCGACTCTTACAAAAGTTATCTTATAGAATTTTTAATTAGCCATTTTTATTTTAATTAATTAATTTAATTAAATAATTATCATATTTTTAATTAAAATTGGCTAATTAAAAAAAATGGTAACATTTATCAAAATTCCATAAGATAACTTTTAAAGAGCTTCCAAAGCTCGTTCGAATGAGCCATAAGCGAAGAAAATTGGTTAAAAAATGACGGAGGAGTAGTAATTTGAAAATGAAAAATGTCATTCCGAGAAAATGCCCTTCAAAGTTTAAACCGTCCCACCAAAATTGGCTGTCTGTGTTCTGGTTGGTTAATTATTTCGGGCACGAAGGATGCACACCAACGAGCTAAAATGTTCATTACGGTGGTTTTCGGGGTCGCTGATTTCATTTCCGATGTCAGCTTTAATTTTTGGTGGAATCTAGTCGATCTGTCTGACTGTCGGTCTTCTGTCTTTCTTACAATTTGACGGACAGACGGTCATACGGAAAAACAGTGATAACTCGAGAACTGAAAGAGGTCTCACTAAGCGGTTTTCAGATTTGTATTCCTCATTAAATTCTGCTCTAGATGAAATAAAGAAACAACAATTTGAAAATTTTACCTGAGGGGGGCTAACTCAAGGATAGGGTTATTTGGTCGACAGAGTTAACAAGGCAAAGCACCCTATATGGTCGAATTTAGCTATGGGGTGTTTTGCCTCGCAGCCGTTGATTTAAGATGCTGCCATGGGGTGTTTTAAGATTGAAAAAGTCCGATTTCATGAAAGGAACACCCCACTTTTCTTAGTTTCATTGAAAAGAGCGTGTCAAGTTACCCCAATAGGTCAAATAAAATTTTTTTTTAATTTTGAGATAGGGTGTATTGCCAAACAACGGCAGAGTACTTGATAGTATAATTAGAAGTATAAATTTAAATACTGCTGACAACAACTAACAGACAGTAACAGTAAACGATAAAATTGTCTAAATTGATGATATATTAACTCCTATGATGAAATTTAAGAAATTCGCCCCTGATTAATGATTTGTTTATGTTACATTGTTGTGGTTATTAATATTTTATTATAGGTGCAGTGATCAAAGATAACCGATTCGAAGAGAGTATGGCGGAAGGTGCAATATCCGTGTTTTTTAGGCAGGCGCCTTCTCGTTTTGGTGGGGAGAAATACTAAGTATATTTATCTGTTTGTATTTCACATATTTTATAGGGTGTATGTGTAATAACTGGGAAAGCAGGTAAAACCCGGGAAAAAATCGAAACGGGAAAATAACTAGGAATTCTGGACAAATACCGGGAACTATTTATTTATGCTGATTAAAACCCCCTGAAAACAACCAGCTCCAATTCAATATGTTGACCTGTTTGCAAAGAAACAGACAAGTCGCCCCTATAAGTAATATTATAAAATTCTCAAGAGACTGACTCAACAAATATATGTTAAATAAAATAAATTAATATTTGAGTGGAGTCTCAAATTGATATGGTAACGGATTATGCAATGAATGGAAACGCGGCAGCTAACAACTGGGTTAAGAAGTAAAACCAACGTACTCAACTCAGCTTCTTAATAACCAACTTGCATTTGTGCGTATAATATCTCATTCCAAACCTACTGATCAGCTGACTACGACTGGCGTCAACTGATAGCATGCAATGTTTAGGTCTAGTGGCTTTTTGCTTTGCGTTACTTATGAAAGTCCTTAACTGGAAAACCCCTAACATTCAGTCCTTTTCACATTAAATTTTTACAATTATTATTTGTAGTTTATCAGGAGGTAAAAAGAGAGCTACATACCAGATAGCCACTGATGGAGATGATCTGCAGGAGTTTGAGGATCTAGTTTCGAATGAGTCATGAATGGGTGTCGAATGGAACTTATTACTTTCACACTTACTACCTAATTAGGGACTATTGTTATATATGCTGGTATTATAAATTTACTTATTATCACCTCACTAGGGACATTAAGAAACGTTTTTTTTACGAATTTATTAATTTTAAATAACTGTCTATTTACTTGTTTATGAGTACGCCATAATATATTTCATTCAATTATTAAATATTTCATTCAATTTAGTTATTATTTTGACATCGTTTTGTATCGTTTAGACAATATACAGATTCACCTAAGTAAATTGAATTATGTTTTATTCCGGGCAAAAGTAGAAAAATCCATGGTTAGGTTTGATATAGTTAGTTAATGCACAAACAATTGGATTTAATTATATCCCCAACGTCCGCAAAAAACGGAAATCTAACGTTAAATGACGTCAGATTCTAAATAGTTATTCATTTACTAAAATTTAATTTCAAATTCTCAATTAAATTGTTTGATAAACTAATAAATTTAAATAATTTAATCAAATGATTTATCCAACATGGAGGCCAAATAGGTATGTGATAGTATTTTATATGAATCTAAACAAAATTCTTAGCAATCGATCAAAGTCATCATAATTATTCTCAAAAATATTCCGATATTTATTCTGCGCAAATGCATTGAAGGTTCCACTTCTAAGGTATAGTAGGTGTAGGGGCGTAGGCGTAGGCTGTGTAGGTTAGGGTTACGTCCCCCCCCCTCCCCCCGCGCTTTGTGTGTGCAGGCAGGTCCACCAACTAACTGCCACTGTGGTCCATGAAGTAAATCTCAAACTTAAACTTTTTTATGGTTTTGAATAAAAAATAACTTAATAGTGACGTATTTTTTTAACGTATAATAGATGTATTTTTTTAACGTATAATTGACGTATTTTTTTAACGTATAATAGACGTATTTTTTTAACGTATAATTGACGTATTTTTTTAACGTATTTATTTAACGTAGTAACCCCGGCCAATAATACGTTAATTTAACGTAAGGGCACGTTAAAAAATAATGTTCACAAAATACGGCTGTTAACGTTATTTTCAGACATGAGTTAATTAGTATGATTTGAGTACAATTTATGTATATTTTTAACGTAGTAACCCCGGCCAATAATACGTTAATTTAACGTAAGGGCACGTTAAGAAATAACGTTGGAATGGTAGAATATTAACGTAAATTAAAGTTAAATTGACGTCAAAATGTTTGCAGGGTTTGTGCTGAAATTATATACCGGTATTCTGTAATTAATTCTAGTCTATGATTATACTTATATATACTATAAGTGTAAGCTGTATACCGGTATTCATGATAGGCTTATTATATATTCTATATATTTGCGCTGAAATTATATACCGGTATTCTGTGACAAACCTAGTCTGTAATAATACTTATATATATACTATAAGTGCATATCGGTATTCTAATATATTGTAAATATATCACGTTACACTGAGTAAAGATATCGGTAATTAATTACTAGGCTAACAGTTGATACTGAATTACTAGACTTGCTTTAACTGTAATATAGCAGTAGGCATTCAACTGTACAATCAAACATGTCTGATACAAAGCAAAACCTGTCAGACAGTCTCTTAGATACAACCATCTGTGACCCAGACAGGAGTGTGGAACGTGTGAGACCAAAGTTCAACTCACCTCCTACTGTAAGAAAGATCATCCCTCCAGTAGTAGTATCCGACCCTAGGCTAGTCCAACACCATAGGTCTATCATAGGCACTCGGGCTCAAGTCAAGCGGGACCAAGAAGCAGCTGTTAAACAGCAGCAACACTCGAGCCGAGAACTTATTCCTCAGCGGCCCGACAGCTCCAGTAGTTCGGATACTGTCGAGCTGACACCCGAGCGCGGAGCAAAGATGGCAGATGCGGTTTATTCGGATCCCCTTCTCATCCTTCCTGCAGCCGTACTCACTAGGGTATTGATTGCGGTGGAGGAACACCAAATTGATTGGGCGAGAAGTAAGCGATCGACCAAGGATAGTTATGCGGGATACACAAGAGAGGAACTGAAGTCTATTGTCGAGTCGCAATGGAACTCCCCCGGACCCGGACTCCCGTTTGACTTATCGGAAGCTGCCTGGGAAGACATACACAGGATGGGAGTGACCAGAGACACTAGTGATCCTGCTGTGTGTGCAGGATATGAACAGGGATTCTTCAGCTCTTTGGAGCGATTAGAGGAACAACTGTTTCAACAACCCCAAGGACCTCAAGAGCAGGGAGAGCTGCTTTATCAAGTTCGAGAAAGAATTCTAAGAATCAGACTAATCTTATCGGCCTTTGAGGAGGCTTCGAAAAGAAGACAAGACATGTCATTGCAAGTTGCCGTAAAGACTTGGTTTCAGCGGGTGAGTCTCAAAGTTCAAGGAACGGCCCAGTGGAAATCTCAGCTGGCTGAGCGCTCAACCCATGGAGAATCAACAGACGCTACCTTTTCCCAAGTGGAAAGTGAAGCGACAGCAGAGAAACCGCATAAGAGGGATGCTATTGACATCTATCTGTCAGACTATCAACGATTTCTAGGTGATGAAGAGTTGAGGAGAAGGCTGGCTGGACTTCGTCCTAATAGTGAAGGAGCCAAGTTTGTGTTGGACGCAATAGATGCGGAAATGTTAGCTGCAAACCAAGCTAAATTCGATGAACGCCTCCGCATCGCTAGGGTCCAAGAAGAACAAGTAAAGAAAAAACGTATAGAAGACAGAAAGACAGCAGCAGCGGCAGTGGCAGCGGCAGAAGCGGAAAGAAAGGCGGCAGTGGTAGAAGCGGAAAGAAAAGCGGCAGAGGCGGAAAGAAAGATGGCAGTGGCAGAAGCAGAACGGAGAGCGTCTGAAGAGATCGCCCAACTAGAGTTGGAAAATATTCAAGAGAATCAAGACTGTATAAATAAACAGTTAACAGCTAGTCAAATGCAGATGATGAGTCGATCTACTCCCAAAAGACAAGGATATACATCATCTGATGAAGGCGATACCACCGATCTTGAAGGCGGAGGAAATAGATCTCGTCTAAGTAGGCGTAGAAGAATGTCCCACCGTCAGAAATTGCCTGATTTGCCCCCAGCTGTTAAAAGGCAACTAGCTAGCACAGACTTAGGTAGTACAGAACCCACAGACCAAATTATTAAAATAGAAAGACTCCCTACTATAGTAGATGAGCCTGAAATAATTAGGCCTGTTCTCGAAGCCACCCCTTCGGTGATAGAGACACCTGTACTCCCAGAACCTACCTCTAAATTCCCTTTGCACAGCACTAAACTACCTGTGCCCAGCAGAACAACCCCTGAGACAGTTCCTGTCCTGGACTCCGAGCGAAATATCAATGATTTGTCGCCTGTTGTCCCTCGTCCGCCCGCTACTATGTTGGCGGCTCCCGCTTCGGCGGTAGAGTGGGTAGATGAGGGACGATGGGAGATGGGTCTCCTGCTCGGGCAGCTGAGGGAACACCGTAAGTGCTCCTCTCAGCAGGTCCGGGAGATGGAAGGAACTGTTCAGCAGTTCAAGGGCACGGTAAGGGAAAGTAGGTTAGAGTTGCAAGAAGTGCAGCAGAGTATCGCGTTAGAACGAGATAAATTAGTAAATACCCAAAGGGGTATACCACCAACCCCGGTAACAATGTGTCAACCTGTTAGGTCTGAAGTATTTCATGCGCAAGGTGTGGAGCCTACACGCATCTATACTGCTAGTGAAGTAGAAACTCCTATAGTAAACCCTATTAAGGGTAATTATAAACCTGTTGACAATGATATTCCATATAGACCTGATAATAATCCGAGAAATTTATATACCAATAACTCGATATTAAATAATACGATGGCCCAAGAAAGTTTTACGCGTCAAATGGCTAGAACCGAAGCCTGTCAAGCGGTAAAGGTGGGAGAGATCGTCAAGTTCAATGGAGATGAGATGAAATGGTTACCTTTTAATGAATATTACAAAGATAACATACAGAACTCTGTGCTATCTAACAGAGAGAAACTTAGATTCCTCATCGAGTGCTTGGAAGGATCTCCCAAGTTAATGGCGTTAAAGTTTATTGGACATCCAGATGGATTAAGACAAGTTTGGGATACACTAAACATCAGGTATGGTAATAGGAATAACATAGCTAGGTATTTGTATGCAAAATTGGTAGCCCCCCGAAAGTTTATTAGCAGCGGGATTATAGAGTTTTCCGATGAGATTCAGGAGATCTGTAGACAATTAGATTGGCTAGGTAAGTCTCATGAATATCAGAGTTCTATGGTTATTGGAGCCGTGGCCTCTACTTTACCAAAGTGTGGAGTAGGTACACGCTGGGATAAGAAAGTGTTATATATGATGGAACAACAACGACGAGACCCTACCATGGCTGATCTCATGTCATTCTTAGATGGAGAAGTAAAATTACAGCTCCTAAAGCAGTCCAGAGAGAAGACGCCGGAAAATAAGGTAAGTGAGAAACCCGTTTCTAGGAGAAAGGTAACACCAGTGTGTTATACCGACGACGGCGAAAGCCAGGCTTCTCAAGAAGATGACAGCGGGAAAGACACTGAAAGATCTTACTACGTCAACAAAGCGCCTAAAGACGTAAGTAAATTCAAGTCTCGAACCAATGACAGGAGAGAACAGGTAAGAAAAACTCCTCCTACGTCTCCTAAGAGAATTCATGTAAGAAAGCCCGAGGAAAGAATGAGTGTTCACAACATTACTCAAAGTAAGGTAAGTAACATCAAACCGAAATGTGCGCTGTGTGACGGGCCCCACTGTTTGAGTGTGTGTGATGAATTCCTAAAGAAATCATTAAAAGATAGACGTGAAGTCATGTGGGATAAGCGGTTGTGTTATAATTGCCTCAGACAAGGACACCAACGGCGAACCTGTTACTCCAACGCAAGGTGTGCAAAGTGCGGTGCGAAACATCATATCTTGTTGCACACTGAATTCGAACGAAACAGCCCGAGTCAGGTAAGTGAGTCCGAACTACATGTCCAATTCAGTGATGTGAACGACACTGACCAAAGTTCTGAGATGGAAGGATTCTATACGGACGAATTCTCCGACGAAAACGAATCCTGTTACCTAATAAATACCGCAGTGTATCGAGCACTTACGTATGAAAAGGACACCGACAGTGAGCCCCCCCTAACTACTCCTGACCGACAACCATCTTGCAAAGCACCAACTTCCAATGTAGGAATCCGAGAATTTCCTGTAGTGCAGTTGAGAGTCCACGGGCCACGAAAGAGTTATATAGTGAACGCCCTCCTTGACTCCGGCAGCACAGGAACATTCATCGACAAAGAACTAGCCGAAGACATCTTTGCTGGACAACCCAAGTTCCGAACTAAGTTAAACATGTCAGGAATTATGCAGGTTTGTAAATCTACAGTAATTGCAGATTACTATGTAGGTGCGTTGTCCACACCCCAGGATGAACTAGGAGAACACAGTATAAGGTCAGTAAAAATGGTGGCGATAAAGAACTTCACTACCAGCCAAGTGGAACCTTATAACTGGGATGAGGACGATTTCACCCAGCAGCTTAAGATACCTAGATTCAACACAGACTACCCTGGAGTGCAAATACTCATCGGCCAAAATGTGCATGAGGCGCTTGAGACATTGGAGAAACGGCCTGCTCAACCGCAACCACTACAAGCTTATGCGGGAAGAACTAGAGTAGGTTGGTACTTTACTGGCCCTTCCCATAGAACTCTCATGGAAAGGTTACCCAAAGAACGGGTCTACCAGGTAGGTGAATGGGAAGCGGAGAGCAGTGAGGTAGACGACCCAACTGAGGGAACACCATACTCCTCAGATAATGACGATATCCACCAACTCTTCGACGAGGAGAATACCATCGACCTCCTTACGGAAAACGAAACTTGGCAAAACCAAGTGAACCTATGTCAACTCATTCGTCCGTCAGGACAAGTCGACTATAACGACGAACTGAATGACGTGATAGATCACTACAACGCGAAGACTCGGGATGAACACGCCGTACGATTTTTTACTCAAGAGGCTGTAGAGCCCAATTCCTACGATAAGGCCCTATCGGTAGAAGAAGAAAGAGCCAAGCAGATCCAGGAGACAACTACACGTTTTCTTAAAGATCAAGGTAGATATGAAATCGGTCTATCATTTCGAAAGCGAGAACCTAAATTTATAAACAACCGACCATTGGCAGAGAAAAGAATTGCGCAACTACATCGACGCCTTACGGCAAATGCTTCAGCTAAGGAAATGTACAAGACTCAGTTGAAGAAATTTATTAACAAGGGATATGCGGAGCGAGTACTGAAAGAAACACCCATAACTGAGAGAACGTACTATCTAACACATCATTACGTTCCCAAACCCGGTAAACCCAATGAAGTCCGGGTAGTATTTGATGGCTCCGCCCTCTACATGGGCCAATCCCTCAATTCCGAGTTGTTACCAGGACCCAACTTACTCCAATCCTTGTTGGGAATACTCTTAAGATTACGACAATATTCAATCGCTTTCGCCTCCGATATAGAAGGCATGTTCTTACAAGTCAAGGCGCTGGATAGGGATCGAGACAGCCTACGATTTCTGTGGTGGCCTGAAGGAGACCTCAACCAGAAACCGGTGGAGTATTGGATGACCATCCAGGCTTTTGGGATCATCTCAAGCCCTTCAAACGCCTGCTCAGTGGTGCGCACCACTGCTGATGACAACCGGGACGCCTTCTCTAAAGAGGTGATCGACAACATCAAACGGGATATATACATGGACGACAATTTAAAGTCCCTTCCATCGGTGGAAGAAGCCATTGATGTTGCCAAAGGAATGGTAGAGTGCTTGAAAAGAGGTGGATTTTGATTAACTAAATTCACCAGCAACTCCCGTGAGTTTCTGGAATCGATCCCGGTAGAAGACCGAGGAGCGAAAGATCTAGACCTAATCAAGGACGATCTTCCAGAAACCAAGACACTTGGTTTGAAATGGGACACAGAGAGAGATATCCTGTTTTTCCAGCTAAAACAGCGAGATAATCCAGTTCGGACTAAACGGATTTGTCTAAGTATCCTGAGCACTTATTTCGATCCATTGGGATTTATTAGCCCAGTTATATTGATTGCTCGGAGTTTAGTACAACAAATGTGGCTTCAAAACCACTCATGGGACGATCCACTTAAGGGAGAACTATTAAAGAAGTGGATGAAATGGGAAGATTCTCTACCATCAATCAAGAACTTTATAATTTCCCGTTCATATTTTGGTCATGTTCTCCCTACGTATTCCTATCAACTCCATGTGTTTGGAGACGCCAGCGATATGGGAATAGGTATAGTAGCCTACCTGAGAGTTGAAACTCCGGATGGAATTAAGGTCGCCTTTTTACCTCTAAGGCCTTGATAAACAACAAGTTGAAAGTTCCTCGAGCGGAGTTAAAGGCGGCTCTATACACTACAGCCATCGACCGGAATGTAACAGAACAGATCGACTATCCACTGGAGAAAACTGTCTATTGGACCGATGCTTTACTCGTGTTGGAGTATATAACCAATGAAGTTTGTCAGTTCAGCGTCTTCGTTACCAACAGAGTAGCCATTATACTTAGTCGTACGAAGATAGATCAATGGAGACATTGCCCTGGGACGATTAATCCAGCCGACATCGCCTCCAGGGGAGCAACTCCGCAAGAACTGATAGATACTCCAGACTGGTTAAGTGGACCCGACTTTCTAAGCAAAGAAGAGGATGAATGGCCTCCTCATCTTACCACGGCTGAGATTAGACAAGCCAAGGGAGCGGAGAAAGTCAAACCTAAAACCTGGGCGAGTAAATCGAAGTTATTTAAACCTGTGATAGATCTGTCTGTACTACACACTTCCGGAGACGACGCTTTGGATCCACAATCCCCCGCCACAAATAAGTCTGTTGTGGAAATCAGAGAGAGAGATTGGAGATTGGAAATCTGGAACGCCAGACGTCTCGCAAGGACTCTCACCCCTCCTGCAGAGAGCGATACATCACTATAGTTCCTGGAATCGGCTCTGTAAGGCCGTTACATATTTAAAGCGATGTTTTCATCATCACTACTACTAGGATCGGCATGCTGCATTGCAGCTGCATTTTTAAGAATGCTGTGCCGGCTTATCAACAAAATTGCACCGCCACAACTCCCTATCACCCATGACATTTGCTAGATCATCCGCATCTTTAAGGCCAGTGTCCTTTAAGATGCGTCTCAAGAAAGTCATGGGCTGTCCACCATGCTTATTCACTCCATGAGGCTGCCAAAGTACAAGATTATGCACTGGCTGGTCCTCACGGCGAAAGCAATGTCCTGCAAAGCGGAGGCGATTTTGTTCTAGTGTCAAGCTTGGGGGAACCAATGAGACACCTCCAATGTTATATAGTGTCTGGTTGGAGATGTGTGCATTGTACTTGACACAATGAACCCGGCGTAGCATTCTTGTGAATGTGCCATCCAGAGATTTGGTGTCCTCAGCAGTTAGAGCCCAGCATGGACTCCCATAGAGGAGTACTGGAACTACTGCTGCTCTAAATAATCGGACCTTAAGTTTCCGATTAATTCTCGGTGACTTCCAAATCCTGGAAAGCCTATTCAAGGCTGCCCATGCCTTTCCCTTACGTATTCGAAGGTCCTCACCTGACTTCCGGATCCATGATCCCAGGTAACAGAAGTCGTCCACATGCTCAAGCATACCATCCTTTGAGCTTATGCTCATCCGATCAGAGACTTGCTGAGGACTTTCAAA
This sequence comes from Nemertoderma westbladi, assembly GCA_032718475.1. Taxonomy (NCBI): domain Eukaryota; kingdom Metazoa; phylum Xenacoelomorpha; order Nemertodermatida; family Nemertodermatidae; genus Nemertoderma; species Nemertoderma westbladi. The sequence goes on along the minus strand of JAUCBJ010008347.1, from coordinate 78,217 downwards.
GTTAACTGTCAGAATTTTGGTCTTTCTGGAGTTAATAAAAAGACCAACACTAGAAGCAGCATGTTCTAATGAGCTGAGGAGCCGTTGGGCTCCCTCTAATGATTCTGAGAGTACTCCTAAGTCATCAGCAAAGTCTAGATCAGTTAGGTACTTGGCAGGATTTCCTCGACTTCTGGAGCCAGTAGGTGGAGTTATCATCACCCCATCATCATTATGATGATCTAAGGACATGCGTAGAACATAGTCAACCACAATAATGAACAAGAATGGTGCAAGTGTGTCTCCCTGGAGGACGCCCCATAACACTTCAAATGGTTCTGTGTCACCGTCAACAGTAGACACAAATGTTGTCGAACCATCGTATACTGATCTGATTGCTGCAATAATTTCATCAGGAATCCCATATAATGAAAGTATGCTGAACATACGTGAGCGAGAGACTGAATCAAAGGCCTTGAAGAAGTCAACAAAGATAACAGCCAGATGCCTGTCTTTCTTTTTTGATAATTCTTCAATTATCCTTCTAAGTGCCAAAATGGGCTCCATGGTCCCACGACCTTTACGGAACCCATTCTGATTTCCACGGAGCAGTCTCTCAATGGGATCCCTGATGCGATTTAATAGAATCCTATTGTATAGCTTTGCAGCAATCGAGATCAATGAGATTCCCCGAAAAGAACCATAGAGTGTTAGGTTGCCCTTCTTGGGAACTGGCACCAACTTATTTGTTTTCATTTGTTGTGGGACTCTTGTTGTACGGTACATGTCTACTATGATGGGATAGATGAGCTTTAAACACTCAGGTATTTTAAAGACCTCAGGGGGAACACCATCTACTCCACTGGCACGATTGGTCTTAATGCTCTTTGCAGCAGCCTTCACTTCTGCAAAGGAGATATCGCCAATGGGAATATCTGGGAGTACAGACTCAGACACCTTTACTTCTATAAAGTTATCAGGCAATACCCTGTCATTATTGAGGAGCTTTTCAAAGTGGGCTTTCCAACCATTGAGGCGATCGGCTGGTGATTCAGCCTTAACCTTGGTGGTTGGTTGGCTTTTCCGCCCAGTAAGCAGATTGATCGATTTCCATGCCTGAGATGATTGCCTGCTGTCGTCAGCATCATTGATGGCATCAACCTGTTGGTTTATTAGCTCCTGTAGATTAACAGAGTACTGCCTGTTCAGGGACCTAGATGCAGCCTTAACTGCATTCTTGGCCGCTGTAGTCTGTTTGAGTCGGGACTCTTTTTGCGCCTTATGAAGGTCATTTCGGCACTTTTGAATTTTGTTGTCAGTCCAGGGGGCCCTTTTCCTGTTTCGAGGGTATACAGGAACTGTTTCTGCAGCTGCTAACTTAACTGCTTCTGTAAAGGCAGTATAGCCCTCACAGTGATCTGCCGCCTCAGAGGCAAGAGCCTCATACCTGTTGCTCAGCTGTAGTGTGAAGCTGGATCTCACACTTGGCTGTTGCAACAGAGAGGACCAGTCATGCCGCGGCAAGGCAGATTTCGTTGTTCTGCTAGCACGCAGACTAAGTCTTACCTTGGCCACAATAAGGCGGTGATCACTGGAGAAGGGTCGAAGTGTAAATGCATTACAGTCTTGTATAGAGCTCCTGTATTTCCTACGAAACAGAATATGGTCTATCTGGGACTTGTGACCACTGGGTCCACTATGAGTCCATAGCTTTCCAGTTCGCTTCTTAAACTGGGTTCCAGCCGAAAACAATCCATTTCCAGAGATAAAATCCTGAAGATGGACAGAATTTCGGTTAACACTATTGCTATAGACCCAGGGCGATGTAGGTGATTGATGTAGACTTGCATTAAAGTCTCCCAGGAATGTTAAGAATGCATGCTGATCCACTCCATCAGTAGCTGCTTGTAGATTGTGGTAGAAATTTTCCACCTCCTCTACAGGGGCAACACTAGTTGGAGAGTAGCACACAATCAGAACCACCTTAGGAAACTTCTTAGCCAGTCTTCCAGAACATGAGAAGTGGCAACGGATGATGCGGTTAGAGATTTGGTCTATTTTGTCCAATGCTGCATGTGCAGTTGGATTCATCAATAGACCAATTCCACCATTGCCACTATCGTCTGCTGACGCGAGGGCGAGTCGCCAACCGCCCCCCATGTCCTTAATCAGAACCTCATCAGTCTGTCCAGTCTGCATTCGGTGCTTTTGAACACCCACTGCGCTAAGAGAAAGCTTATCTGCCAAGGCAGTCAGCTCACCTTGTCGCATTGGGGACCCGAGTGTTAGGGTGTTTACTGAGGCTAGTCTAGTGACTTGCCTCAGATTCACCAATGGCTTTGTTGGTCGGGGTGGAACATGAGAGTAGCCTCCAACTCCAGAATCCCTCTCCCCATCACAATCTGGCCTCCCTGGTGACCCAGGGTTTGGGCCAGAAAGGTCATCAGGAAAGGGACTCAAAGAATTGTTGACTGCTCTCTCTCCAGTAGGGGGTGAGACAGGCAGCCGGTCAGGAGTTAACTGACGCCTGTGAGGCCGATTGTGTCCGGTAATTCCACTGGCCTCTAGTGGCCGGACCTCCGCATTGCTAATGTAATCCATAGTGGGGGTTGGGGGGTGCTTTTTTTGCCGAGTCAGCTCTCGGGGCAAATACCACACCCTGGTTTGCCATTCCACAGGGTGGGTGTCGCAATGGAGTCAGATATGAGGCCCATCACCCATATCTACTCTGGCGCACATGACCCACCATTGGCCGTTACATATTTAAAGCGATGTTTTCATCATCACTACTCCAGGACGAAGACCACTAGTGATACCGCTCCACTGACATCTGCGCGGTCCATATTGTTAAAGATCTTCCCAAATACAAGATATCCGACAGGTTTCTGAAGGAGAAGATCAGTTACCAGGAGCATGAAGAAACCAATAAGCAGATGCTGAGACTCCTGCAATGCTATGAGGATTCCGATAAGTATTTCCTGTTGTTGAGAAATCCACAGATGCGCTTAAGGGATCGTTTCTCTAGCACAATGATAGATGGGTTAATACGTGTTGGAGGAAGACTAACTAATGCTCCATTATCCTTTGACACTAAGTTTCCCATACTCATTAGAAATCTTGAAATACAAATCAAGATGATTGTAGATGTTTACAGTAAGCTTTATCATGCTGGTAGAGAACGAGTTCTTAGCGAAATTCGAACTCGCTATTATTTTTATAAACCCCATAGAGCTCTGAACCAAGTTCTTAGGAACTGCATACCCTGTAGGAAAGCATTCAGTAGGCCTTTAACACAGCGAGAGGCAGAATTACCTAGGGAACGAGTAAGCTTCTATGAACCACCCTTTACTAATACCGGTGTGGATCTATTTGGCCCTATTGAAGTATATCGTGCTAGGACTATAGTCAAGAGATGGTGTGTCATCTTTGTCTGTATGACTTGTAGAGCTATCCATCTCGATATGGTGAACGATTTATCTACCAATAGCTTCATATTGAGCTTATGCCGACAGATCTCTCGCTTTGGAACTAGTAACACGATGAGATCTGATAAGGGAACTAACTTCATTGGTGCCAACAATGAAATCAAGGCTTACGTCAAGGATTGGAACCAAAGACAGGTGGACGAGCAGCTAAGGGTAACAGCGTCTAGCTGGACCTTCAACGCCGCCGACGCCCCTTGGTGGGGAGGAAGTTGGGAGAGATTAATCAGGAGCGTGAAGACCGCATTTCACTTTATAGTGCCATGCCGCGCGTATCTCACCGACGAACTTTTGCGGACGTTAATGGAGGAAATCGCCGCCCATCTCAATGAGAGACCGCTTATGCCAGTCTCATCGAGTCCCGATTCCCTGGAAGCGCTAACACCCGCACACTTCCTACTGAAGAAACCTGTAGCCATGCTCCCACGATCGGAAATCACGGACGGAGACGAATACTGCCGGCAAACTTGGCAACTTATGCAGTTGTTATCCCGTCGTTTCGCTGACCATTTCGAAAAACATTATCTGCCCATGCTACAACTTCGAACTAAGTGGTTTGCGCAGCAAGAAAACGTCAGCGCTGGAGACATGGTCCTTATTGTGGATTCAGATCTTCCACGTAAGCGGTGGCAGACAGGTCATATCATCGAGACTCATATCTCGGATGATGGTTTGGTGCGATCGGTAGAACTCGTCGTCATGCGACGTAACTTTAAGAAACCGGGAATTGTCTTCGAGACGCAGCAACTCAATCGCCCAGTTGGTCGTTTATGTTTACTGGAAAGAGACAGAGAACTCTCCGGAAACTATGGAAGGCAAGATACTCTTCCCACGACCACCTCCCTAATCCAACAAACATCTAGGGACTCCCCAACGTAACAGCGTCTGGAGTGGGTGTGTGACTATATTATTTTATATTTGTTCTTATTATTTTATATTTATGTATGTATTATTATGTAATTTTATTATAATCGTTTTATTTAATTTTATTTAGTAGAATGTTATTTTAGCGATTATTTAGTAGATTAGTGCAATATATATTAGTGTTTATTACTTACTTACTTATATATTATATATTTAGTGTGACGGCGAGAAATAATTCTTTTTCTCTTTCCTTACTGTAATATTATATATATTACATTATAAATACGTGACTACAGTAAGATGAAATATCCGTACTTATTAAAGTACAATAAAGCTCCTACTATATTCAAGTATTATTGGTAAGTAGAGTATTAGGAATGCAAAATTCAGATCCTCGTGTCTCGGCTAAACCAAGCTCTGGGTAGACCTTGGAAACGACTTGCCTCTTCTCACTGACATTGCTTCTTGCGATATTGCTCTCATACCGTATATTAAATAATACATATAGTAGCGTGATGTCCCTTTAACAGTAGCGTAAAACGCAAAATAAATCTGTTAAACCCTTTGACCATCTGTAATTCTAGTCGATTAAGATATCGCGGCACCCACCGATATGCTTGAAAGACAAAATTCTAGAATCAGTGGTTAACGTCCCCAGACAAGTTCTGGAATAAACCGGTGCCCATCTTAAATATTAACTATTAATATTTATAGAATCTGTCAAATTTTAGATCCTTTAAAATTCTAGTCGATTAAGATATCTTAGCACTTACCGATACTCTTAAAAAGACAAATTTCCTAGAATCAAGGATCCCAGTCCCCAGACATGTTCTGGAATAAAATTGTGTCTATTTTAATATTAAATAATAAAATTTTACGGGAATAAATTCTAATTCATCTCATTTAATGAATTTGATAAATTGTCATTTTATACAATTTATAACATTCCCAAAATTCCATTAATTAATAGATCATGGGAGCGGAGATTCACCCTATTAAGTATATTAGTGTGCGAGAATCTCCAATATATAGTCAATAGCCGATAAAATTTATAAAATCATGTATAAAGGGGATATTGACAATTAAAGAATTACTATTAAATAGCATTCCATATCTGTATGCATGAGAATTACCCTAATTCTACTGCTAGCTTTCCATAATGTCACCATAGCAACAACCACGCTAGAATTAGAAGCGAGTTAAAAGAACAATAGAAAGCTTGCCCCATTGAATAGCATAGGGAATAAATAGCACACTGCTAGTATCCAAGGATACATAATAATAACGTGGCATTCTGGAAGGCACTGACTAACGGACAAATGGCCCGAATGTGTACAATTTGTGACAGTTTTGTGGAATTTGTGCATTTATAGGTGATAGTTACTACTAAAGTGTGTTTACAGTAGCGAGTCGCAATTGTAAAAGTAGCCCTAACTCTGCCATAAGAACCTGAAGTAAATCTAAGCCTTTGGGACAGACAGTGGAGTGACTTGTGCCGGTTATCGTTGTCGTTGTGTAGCTACTACGTTGGCGAAAAACACAGCAACAACGGTACATCGGCGCTGAGGATCTTGCACTGTCCGGGGGCCGAGAGGGGTAGGCAGCGACGCCCGCTAGCCTAATTATAAACTCATTATAATATTAATAAACTCATATAGCAGCTATGACTGAGATGATAGAAGATGATCTTGGTATTAGGGAGCGATATACTCTACCTTTACAAGCATTTGTTGATAGCTTGATACGCGGCGACGCTAGTCCAACTACTACGGAGGACGATGGTCGTTATATCGAACCGCCAATGCCCCAAGAGCAACTTACGCGTGAATTGAACTATAGAAAATTCATCGCTCGCTATACACATCGTAATGGTACGTATATGGATTTCTTAACTACCGGCCATCCTATCGATTTACACAATATGGACGATGAAGACACCGAAAGGGAAATGGTTTTATTTAAATACCATACCCAGCGGAGTCGGAACGATAAACCAAGAATAGAACATGAGAATTCTATTCGGAACCGACTCGAAAGAGAAGACGTTGAAGAGCCGGATAAACGCAGCGACTTCAACGATTATCTGGAATTCCTGAGAGAAACATATCTCAATATTGCCAGTCAACAAAATCTAGAAACTCGATATCCTCAAGGTATACATCATGACCCTATGATAGAACTCAAACGGCTCTATTTCACTATGATGTATCTTACCGCCGATCGACTGCTACCTGTTGTCCCAGATAGCTTCGAACAGATGGAGGAATATTGTAAAACTGGAGAACGATCACTCGTGTTTCCCCTGCAGGACATGCGGCTTTGGTATTATTGCGACGAATGCCCTAGACCCAATCAGCAAACGGAAAGACATAAACATCCGCGGAGACGTTCCGCTAAACACAGTTTTACACGATATACTTATGGGAGTTTCGAGCGAAACCTGTTCGACATATCACCTACGCTCGCTCGACTCAAAAGATCCTTAAATAAACCAATGATCAGAGTTCCGGAATACTCGGTCAGACCTCCTCGTTCCTCAGTGAGACCTCAAACGCTTGATCCTAATAGTATAACGGATCCCCCTGAACTGTACTCACTATTTAAAGATCTTGTGTTACCCGAACAATTAATCGGTGGCACTCCGGTAGTGGGCTCGCTAGATATTCGCCAACCCTACCTAGCCGGATTAGGACGCGGTCATCTAATATCGCCGTTTAATCCGTACAACCGTCCAGGTTTAACTCCGATACAACCCGTTACCGAAGTCGAAGAGAGCGTTGTACGAAACGCGTTAGACGCTATTAGGCAGAAGATCAGAAAAGGAACTTACGATTGTTTAGAGAAACGCAAATTGCAGCAACAAGTCCAAGCGGTGAAAGAATTAGCTTTACCCCAGTTCGATAGAGAAATCCAGAACCTCGAGGAAGACATCGAACGTGGACGAACCTATTCTCTACAAGAGTTCCTAGACGAGCGTTTACAACAACAAGCGGAGGAAAATCAGCTCGAGGAGAAACACATAGAAATGGATGAGAGAGAAGAAGCAGCTTTAGCCCAGCCAGAAGCTCAAATCCTTATGACGGATCTCTATTCTAAAACCATCATCCATCCTTCGATGGTTCCCCATTTTGGAGACAAACTCTTCGCCACGGCACAGCCTCAACCGGTTGATATCAACCTAAGATCTCGAGATCTTATCGCTGACGCTCCCATGTTGCAACGTCCGCCAATTGAGGCCGCTCGTGTCGATGGTATACTCGTTGAACCTCCGGACAATAGAGCGGATCTTGTCCGTCGTATGGTGCACGAGGTTAACATACGCGCTAGACCTTTACCGAACTCGTTTTATGGGATCAAAGATCACCCTTATTATGTCAATCTAACGCAATATTACATGGTAAAACCGGAAGATCCTACACATAGTCTGAGGTTTCTACCACTAATAAATCCTCTCGATCTTGTCGAACTCAAACAACTGCAGAAACATCTGGATCAGTTAGTTAAAGTAAACTCATTTCGAAAAGCCTATAATGTTTCCAGAATAGAGAAAGATACAATACCTCCGTATAATCTTGATGGATTTATCAAAACTCCATTAGTCCACTGGAATCTCGACGTGTTATTCGAGGAAGAAAGAATACAACGATATGGAGATGTAGAAACATATACTACACAGTATTTGAAGTATAGAGATCTACCTAATGCTAGTGAATGCGCCACTTTGTGGCATCCAGTGGGAATGACTCTAGAAAACGCCACTAAAGAGTGGAATGAGACTCTTAACGTTATCGAGATGTATGGAGTTGTCACTTACGATAACGAAGGTAGCGTTCCGGTTGGAGAACTGGGAACTACGCGCATGATACATATACGAGGACTAGCTGGTTCTACCCACGTATTTACTCGAGCGTGTTCCGATGTGATTGATTATTCTTTTGAGACCCTTACCGAGATACAAAAGAAGCTCCAACATGGACAATTCGAACTCGCGCAGCATTACATCACCGACACCGAGCGCAAACCGGCCATGGGTATCGATGGATCGATGTTACCCCAGCCCGTGCTCAAGATGTTGTTTAACGAAAGAATCCTTAAAATCGGCTCAGCTGTTTATGGAGATCTCCAAAACGACTTTCGGAACATGGAGAACATTCCATATCCTTTCGTCGATACTCAGCTGATTGCTCCCTGGGCAGAAGGCCGAGGTTTCTTCCGCACTATGTATGCCAATACACCCAGCGGCATTACTAAAGTACAACGAACCTCCATCGGACATACGAGAACAGAGGGCATTGGCCCTCAAGGCTCGGATGGAAGATGAATATGTTCAACTGCGAGTCGAGCAAGATGTATTAGCAACCGAAATGCAAAAACGAGAGGCCAAACAACAGGCCGAACAACGTAAACGAGAGGCCGAACAACAGGCCGAACAACGTAGACAAGAGGCCGAACAACGCAAACGAGAGGCCGTACAACAGGCCAAACAACGTAGACGAGAGGCCGAACAACGTGAATGAGAGGCCGAACACCAGGCCGAACAACGTAGACTAGAGGCCAAACACCAGGCCAAGCAACGTAGACAATCAAGAACGCCTTGGTACACACCGATCTCCGAGTGCGGTTCCGACAATCAGCCGAATACGCCCCTCTCATACAGTTAGACCGGGAAGATGTAGACCTAAGGTGTCCACCGTTGGACGTGAACCGCATCACCCTATTGATCGGACTCGACACACCGGAATTACACATACCCACCGGAGACGTCGCCCGATCTATAAAGCAGCTTTTACGCTATCAAGCAACCAGCGGCCTCTTTACAACTATTGATCGAGCGAACTTCATCAATGAGACGTCTCATCCACCACGTCATAACCCTTCGCAACTTCCTACGGTGGAAAGACAACCTACCGATAGTTCAACGAAGTATACAAGAACTCATTATCGCGGAGAAGTGTATTGTTAGATATGTCCAGAGAGAAAGTTTCCCCGATGAGTGGGAACAACTCAGTGCGGGCAAGACCTTGAAACCGGACAGTCCAGTCTACCAATTGAGACCAATGATGGGAGAGGACGGACTGATTCGACTGAATACACGGATGGCAAACGCCCCGGTTGAATACAAGGTCAAATACCCAGCGCTTCTGCCCGGAACGTCAACACTAGCCAAGCTATTAATCCAACAGTGTCACGAGGAAAACCATCACGCGGGACAGAACTGGATTATAGCTAATATACGGCAAAGATATTGGATCACCCACATCCAGGCACTGATCCGGAAAGTGCTAAAACGTTGTTTTCCCTGCAGAAGATATCTAGCGCCACCACTCACACAAAGGATGGCCGACTTACCAGCCACACGTCTACAGTCCGATTCCCCACCGTTCTATGTAACCGGAGCAGACTGTTTCGGACCATTCACGGTCATCGAGCGACGATCCAACATCAAATGCTGGGGAGCCATCTTTACCTGCCTTAGGTCTAGGTCAATCTACCTAGACATTGTGGTGAACCTTACGCAACACGCATTCATCAACGCCCTGCGTCGGTTCGTGGCGAACAATGTAACATGTCGTCATATGTACTCCGATAATGGTACAAACTTTGTGGGAGGAGAAAGAGAACTTAGAGAGGCGATCGAGGGATGGTTTACCGAGGACACCGCATCCCAAGTCTGGAGGGAACACCATATACAGTGGCACTTCCAAACACCCTTAGCACCCCATACGAGCGGGGTATGGGAGAAGCTCATCGACTTGGTAAAACGATCCATGCGCGTCGCATTAGGAGACACCCGGGTAACCCACAACACCCTCCGCACAACATTCAGCGAGATCACGGCTACCCTAAACAACCGGCCCATCATCCCTATCCGCGACGACCCCACAGATCTGGAGCCCCTCACTCCTAACCATCTACTCGGAAGACCCAAAACCCATATTCTTCCAGAGATGATGTTTCCGGATCCCAATAATATCGCGAGACATACTAATTGGAAGAAGGCCCAAGCGTTGGCAGCGCATTGGTGGAGAATATGGGCACAAGAGTATCTCATAACCCTCCGGACCAGGAGGAAGTGGAACAACACCCACAGGAATGTCGCAGTTGGCGACATGGTGCTAGTGAAGGAAGATCTCAAAGACCGCGTCCACTGGCCTGTGGCGCGAGTCGTGGCAATAAACCCGAGTAAAGACGGACTTGCGAAGACTGTGACGATACGAACAGCAAAGGGCCACTACCAACGCCCTATCCAGAGGCTGTGCCTTCTTGAAGGCAATGACAGCGGTGACTCTACGAGAGGTGATAAGTTCCCTACTCCGGATCCTGCTGCAGACATTGGTGACAATGCTAAACCCGTTTAAACCCTTCTCATCCTGTTGACAAACTCTTTAAACTGTGATTTATCGACAATGAATTATGGACCCCCCTTAAACCAACTGTAACCACGCAATGGTATTTGTGTTTCCTCGTGTGTTATGTGGAGTCCAGCGTCACCCTGCAGATGTTTCGACTGACGCAGGGTTGTTTATGTATTGTTTACCCTGATTTTGGTCATCGGGACCAACGACATTGGATTATTGGAAATGGTAAAAATTTGAAGTGGAATTCATTGTATCCATTGTATTATGTTGTGTTGTCCGTTGCGTGCGCAGTTCGGGGCGTAGGCGGTGTAACTAGTCCAGCTGTAGATCCCGGATTGCCGCGCAACACCCCCTCTATCCCGTTATTCTGGTGGGTCCATGGTGCATCCACATGACTTCGTCGATAGAGGTTTTATGTTTCTCAGTCGCGTTATTCTGGTGGGATCGTTGCGTGGATTTTGGGGCGTAGGCGGTGTAACTAGTCCAGCTGTAGATCCCAGAATGTTGCGTAACCCCATCCCACATGACTTCGTCGGCTGAGCTTTATGTTGTTGTGAGTGTTATTCTGGTGGGTCCCTGGTGCATTCCACGTGACTTCACTTCCAGCATCTTCATTGTCCGTCACGTGTGCAGTTTGGGGCGTAGGCGGTGTAACTAGCCCAGCTGTAGATCCCAGATTGCCGCGTAACACCCCTTCCACAACGAAAATTTCCCAAAGAAGATGGTTGAATGTAGTTGGAAATGATGAAAAGAAACAGACAACCTTACTATAAACTGAATGATGACGCGTATGATGATGAAAATGTGATGATGCACACCCTGGTGCTGCGCTTATAACAAATGATGATAGCCAGGGGGCTATAACCCCAATGATGATATGGGAATAAATGAAATGTGTAATAAATGTGAAATAAATGATGATAGCCGGGGGGCTATAACCCCAATGATGAAATGTGGAAAGAAATAATGAAATGTGAAATTAGTAATAATGATGATAAATATGATGAAATGGTGGAAATAAATGATGAAATGTGATGAAATAAATGAAATGTGAAATGAAATAATAATGAGAAATGAAAAAAGACAAAAAAATGTATAAAATGTAGAAAGAAAAGAATTGGAAAAAAGAAGAGGACATAAAAAGTCAAAACTGGTTGGATATTAATGTATAGCTATAGTAACTGTAAATGCTGAATGTATTAGCAATAAGATGGTAGATGCATATATAGCAATGTTATTTAATAAACTGAATTACAAATAAACTGAATTATTCTGCAGTCACTATAGTATCAGACTTTCTGGATTTATAATTAACTGATATAAATTCGCAACAGACATAATTGTAAATATGGACCCCAATCGCCAAATTATCGGCGAATTACGTAATACGATAGATTTACTGGAATTTCCACAACCTGGATCCCCTAACTTTGATACAAATTGGAGCGCCCTGATAAATGAGAATGTGCGAGTCGTCAAATTCTCTGGGTGAGAGGGACCGGATTCCCGGAATCTATGAGCGCTCCGGTTGTCCGATGCTAGTACGAGAGACTGAAAAGAACTCAGAACGCAAAGGCAACCGGAGAGGATGAGTTGTCGTACTGGGAAACGTTCCGGCAAAGCGTCTACAAATCCCGATGTTTGATATACGACAACGAAGGAAACGCGACTCCCACCTCGAAAGCGATTACGTTGGCGTGATGTCAAAGTTTCGTCGACGACAAGAGTACGTACCTCGCCCACTGGGGAAACCTAGCGGAATGTACGGCAACGCTACGAGAGGAACGTATATCAGTTATCCAGAATTGCGATGACTACCAGGAGAAGTACGGGACGAAAGAATACGGTCGATCCTTGGTCGTCGTCCTCGGAACCCTGGACGGTTTGGTGTTGGTGTGTCGAATATTTCCGACACCCAGACAGGAGGTACGGACAGCTGGAGCGATCTGGCTACTACCACCCGAGATCCAAAAGATCCTATTCGACTTCGACATCATTAAAATCGGGTCGGATATAAAGGCAGACGTCTGAAACGACTACGCGAACGCTCCTTTTGGAAGAGACCGTCGAGACGATCTCAACACCATTAGTCATTGCGTCGACACCCAGACACTATTAGCCTGGTTACGATCCGCCGAATTCATGCGAGGATTCCTAGAGGTGAGACAGACGAAATCCGGTATTGGCTACCTCGCAGTACTAAAGGGCGGCATAGACTTTAAACCCCAGAAATTCCAGGACTATAATAAGATATATGGTGGATACCCGGGATTAGAAATAAAGAGCGAGCGAGAGAGTCGCTGGAAGGACGTTGAAAGAAAGTGGATGATACACCACAAGTGGGAGAATCCGGATCGACGGAACTACATCTACGTTGTTATGGAGTCCTACACAGTCGCTAAGTTCATATGTAAAACTCTCGATAACCTCATTACAGCGGTTCATCGTTCCTTTATCGACTATGAGTGGAATGAAGTTATCGGCCACGCCTTCAAAGCAGTCGAGAATATTACACCGGGAGAGACAAAAACGCTCACTGTCATGGATTCCTGGGACGAGAATGGGCCGTTCGACATCCCTACGATTACCGATCTCCTCGGTGCAGAGGAACCACTGATTTCCTCAGACGGGGAAGAATTATGGCTACAGGAAGGTGTTCTACTGTCCACCCCAAAGCGACAACTCGAGCCGGAAGCCGCGTACGAACCAGCCGCCAAACGGGTTGCCTCGGCCGAACCTGCGACAGAAGCAGGTGTTTCCACCCCACTTGGCTCTGGTAGCCCCGCGAGGGAGTTAGTCACTACCTTCGCATTGAATGACTTCGGCGACATATGCCAAAGGCTATCCCCATATCCTTTCCCGTGTGGCGAAAACTGGTCTTCGGAGATTCCGAGTACCAGCACCCAACGGACCCGCTCAGCGATACTGGTCGAAAAGGGTCCCAGCGCTGCGCCGACTCCCGAAGATCTCCTCGGAATCCCTCCATCGAAAACCCCGGCACCTCTTCGCCAACCAGCGGTGGCAACTACCCCCTCCATTCCACAGGATCCTATGCGACTTACCCGATGGTACGCCGAGCAGACCGAATGGATCCACCGCCAGAAACGGTCATCCGAGATGAGACCAGCAGGACATAAAGAAGGTTATTGGAACGAGAACATACTACGCAAAGCCCAGCTTTTCGCGGGCTACCGGCCACAGCGAATATTCAAAAAAGCAACCGACGACTCGAGTATTACGTTGGCGTCCCGATTCCGATATTCTTCAGTCGGGAGATGCAGTTAGAGATATGCGCAGACTGCGGTTCAGAGCAGTGCCCACGCGGTAGAAGAAATCGAGTAACCGATTCGTGCCTCCAGCTCCTCGGGATACTGTATTGTCCCTACTGTGCGACATCGGGACACGATGTTTCAGTTTGTCCAACCCTCTATAACCTCTGCACAACTTGCGGTTTCCGTGGACATTCCGCTAGCCCCCGCTGCAATATAAAGTGTCCCACGAAGGACGTTACCGCTATGGGAAATTTGGTTATGTTCGAAACCTACGCAAATGCCACATAAAGACCAAAGTACGGAGAAACGCTTGGAATATCGCGCAGGAAATGGTGTGCGGGTATTTTTCCTTCCCGGAACGCCTCCATACGACAGCGACGTTACCTTTCCATTACGTGGATCTGTTGCTAAGCGCTGGATTATTCGGCCCATTCGAGATCCTTAGGCGTTTATATTCATATAAGGAAGGGTTCGGTGACGGAAAGTGGTTCCTAGTGGTGCGCAACACCGAGTTAGAAAGACGAACCGATATGATCCCGCTACCATCGAAAGGAAGAGCCGCCAGGAGACAAGCCGAAACGTTGCTCACGATGGATGTTGATGCTCCCCTACCAGCACTGGCTATCGACGAGAGTCGACGGGCGAAGAGGAGAAAGGCGTTTCAGAGCAAGAAATAGAGGACCAGGATATTCCAGGAACATTTATATCGAACATTTATTTTTTACATATATTAACTCTAGGCCAAATTAATCAAGACTATGCAATATTAAAATTTTGGGTTTTTTATATGGGAAATGACCTATGCAAACTCGATCTACCGATAGACCTCACGAAGGTCATTGGGGGGGACTGTTCGCGGTATTTCAACTTTTCCTAACGCGAGTTGAATATTTTTTGGATTTATTTAAAAAGAATATTCCGATATCACTACTGGGTGCGGGAACATGGGTTTTGGGCACATTCAATGGACTAGGGGTGATTTATGGGCGAATATTGGGCTCATTTCATGAACGGGACTCATTTCATGTATATAAGGGCCAGGGGTGGGAGGCAAAGTTAAGCAGTATTCAGGTTTGCCTGATTACTATTAGGCCTAGCCAACTTCCTGCTGCCTGTAGAGGTGGATTTGGTAACTCGCTAGGTCTAAAGGACAAGGACTGCCCTTAGCGGTCCCTGGCCAACAGCAGTTATTACGAGCCTGAAAAAGACATCGGAAAGTCTGCTGCTTGTGTTAGGGATTTGCAACGGGAACCGACGACAGACCCCTAGCCAAGCCGTACTGGTTCCTGACCGATCCCTTCGGGGTTAGGAAAGGGTGGGACGGACACGCAAACGGGTCGACCGACTAACGGAGGAAGGGTTCGACGAGGACTGCCTTCCTGAAGTGGGTTCCATGACTGGCGTTAGTACGAGCCTCAATAAGGACTCGGAAAACCACCAACCGTTGGGGCTCACGACGGGCTGACAGACCCCCTTGCCAAGCCGTACTGGTTCCTGACCGATCCCTTTGGGGTTCGGGAAGGGTGGGACGGACACGCAACGGGGTCGAAAGACAAAGGACTGGACTCTACTGGTCTACCGACTGTTCAGAGCAGTTTCTCGGCTGCCGAAGCGACTACGAGCCTGAATAAGGACTCGGAAAGCCTAGGTGGTTGGGTCTCTGCGATGAACCGACGGACCCCTAGCCAAGCCGTACTGGTTCCTGATGATCGATCCCTTCGGGGTTCGGGAATGGTGGGACGGACACGCGAATGGGTCCACCGACATGACAGACCCCTAGTCAAGCCGTACTGGTTCCTGATGACCGATCCCTTCAGGGTTCGGGAAGGGTGGTACGGACACGCGACCGGGTCTACCGACTGGACCGACCCTTAGCCAAGCCGTACTGGTTCCTGATGACTGATCCCTTCGGGGTTTTGGAAGGGTGGGATGGACACGCAACAGGGTCGACCGACACCGACACTACGGCACCAAGACTAGGACCGAGGGAAAATCGGGGAACATTAGTTAGGCTAAAATCTGAGCGAACAGTGGGTAATTAAATAATATACTGTAGGGATTTATATTGTAGTGTTATATTATTGTGAATATTTGGTGTATATTGGTTTGGGGAAGCCCAACTTATTCTCAATCAAGGTTCAACTGTAGGGAAGTTACATTAAAGAGTATATCCAACCAATGAAACTTTTCTCAACCGCAATCTTGCATTTAAGAACGTATTCCTTCTCCACTACCAATATCCGGTGACTGGCGGGGATTCCGTGGTCTGAAAAGTTCCGCCTCCAGCATCGGCGTTTTTCCCCCATGGTGTCGGGAATAACGGCAACATAGTACAAAATTTTTTTTTAGTTGTATTTGTTATTTGATCTCTATTTATTGTTTAAAGTGCATTTAATATCACACTGGTTTTTTAGAATATTACAACCTTATGTTTTATTAATTTACCCAATCGAAGCCTTATAAGGGCCGGTTATTTGTACACATATCCCAAATGCGTTCAGTATGAGATTAAAAAATTTGCACTTTTGCACACTTATTTGTACAAGTGCACTTTAGCAGATCGTAATGGTGGCTCTTATTTAACAAACTTATGTTTATCCTCTACCGATCTACGATGGTGTATGATCAAGTGTCAGTCGCTAAAAGTGTCAAAAATCCAATTTAATAAATCTCGACATTGTCGATTTTGGACAATATTCAAAGACATTTTAAGTCACTTTATTGACATAAAAAGTTAAACAAATGTTACGATTATAGTTAGAAATCACTCCAAACTACATTTTAACCCAAAAACTAACATTCTACGATGAATAGAACTGGAAATAATAGTGTTTGAAATATAGAAAAAATGTGCACTTTTTAAGTGCATTTTGCACTAAGTGCACATACGTCTATTCCCAAGTTGTATCCTATTTCACACACTACAATCTATCCTCTATCCAATGAAAAATGTTTCAGAATAAACGGCAAAATAGAACCGATGTTATTGATGTTTAAAAATAGTCACTTGAAAATTGCAAATTCTCTTGGTCACGTAGTCTAGTGGTTATCAATCACGTTAACGATACCTAAGTTCGTGGGTTCGAAACCCAATATTGACCATTCTTAATTTTTTGCAAAAAAAATATTTTTAATTTTTGACTAAATTCGCTCTAACTTCGGTTCTGGTGCTCCAAATTCAGCACCAAGAAAAATTTTGATATTTTATAATATATTATGGTCAGTCATATTGTCGTAAGAAATCTAAAATCTACTGTATAATATACCAAAAATGTGTGCAACCTACAAATAACATCGCAATAATTTTTCTTGTCCGTTTAAATCCTTTTTTTGTCCTTTTTTTTTTACTTTTTATGTCCTTTTTTTACTTTTTATGTCCTCCAGAAATCTACCGTTGGGTTCCTTGCTACCGGTTTCTCTACTGCTGTTCTCTTAGGCTATAAGTACCGGTATTAGTATATATAGATCACTATTTTGCAGTATTGCATTGTATGTAGGTATAAAGCATATGCCTTAGAAATAATTATACTGTCTGACTGTATTATACTACATTACAGTATTAGGTATTGACTCACTGATTCTGTGATATGTACAGTTGTAAATATGATAGGCCTAATTGCTGAATTGTGATAAAGTAGTCCATAGTACAGTATAAGTCATTTTGTTTTATTCACTGTTCAACTTTCTACTGTTTATTATGTGCAGTTTTGTTTATACGCTTCTATGACAGCGGTGTCTCCACCCACATAATATAATAATAATAATGATAAAGGTAATTTATTAATTACGGTAATTTCAGAATTTTGTACAGGTACCGGTTTTACATAGTTTATTGTTATGTTCATGACATTTATTGTTTATTTATTGTTTTGGTTAGAAAGGCCCGCCTCTGTAACCTGCTCCTTTCCCTGATTTGGTAAAGTGACTGTTTATTGTTTTGGTTAGAAAATCCCGCCTCTGTAACCTGCTCCTTTCTCTCAATTGGTAATGTTATCGTTTATTGTTTTGGTTAGAAAATCCCGTCGCTGTAACCTGCTCCTTTCCCTGATTTGGTAAAGTAACTGTTTATTGTTTTGGTTAGAAAATCCCGCCTCTGTAACCCGCTCCTTTCCCTCAATTAGTTGAATGGTCGTTTATTGTTTTGGTTAGAAAGGCCCGCCTCTGTAACCTGCTCCTTTCCTTCATTTGGGAAAGTGACTGTTTATTGTTTTGGTTAGAAAATCCCGCCTCTGTAACCCGCTCCTTTCTCTCAATTAGTTAAATGATCGTTAATTGTTTTGGTTAGAAAATCCCGCCTCTGTAACATATGCTCCTTTCCCTCAATTAGTTCAGTGATCGTTTATTGTTTTGGTTAGAAAATCCCGCCTCTGTAACCTGCTCCTTTCCCTCAATTAGTTAACTGATCGTTTATTGTTTTGGTTAGGAAATTCCGCCTCTGTAACCTGCTCCTTTCTCTCAATTGGTAATGTTATCGTTTTATTGTTTTGGTTAGAAAAGACCATCTGTGTAACCTGCTCCTTTCCTTCATTTGGTAATGTGATTGTTTATTGTTTTGGTTAGAAAATCCCGCCTATGTTACCTGCTCCTTTCCCTGATTTGGTAAAGTGACCGTTTATTGTTTTGGTTAGAAAGGCAAGCCTCTGTAACCTGCTCCTTTCCTTCATTTGGTAAAGTGACTGTTTATTGTTTGGTTAGAAAATCCGGCCTTAACCTGCTCCTTTCCATCAAATGGTAATTGTTTTTGGCTATAAAATGAATGTTTTGATACGTCATGTGGTAATCGACACAACAACAACCACAAACTATTAAATTTGCTTTTTTGCTACCACAGGCGCATATGGAAATCCATCTCATAGTCTATAAATCATGGAATTTTGAATGTTTTGGCACAGGCATAGTGAAACCAACTGTCTGACAGTCCAGAAATCCGCAGTCTGACAGTTTGAAGAAATACATACATAAAAAGGACAACAAAAGTCATTAAAAGTCATTTGCACAATTCGTAAAAAAAGGACAAAAAAAGTCAAATAAAAGGCCATAAAAAATCACTGCCAAATAACATTAGGAAAGTATTATTTAAACAACCCACCAAAAATATATTTAAAAAGGTGCCATTTGCTACATTTCTATTGGACGCCAGTCTTGCATTAGGCCAGGCGGGCATATGAATCATTCTATGTGCATAAGTCACAAGACTTGTACTCTTTAACTCTTAAATTCTGAATTCTGTATTGTGCTGCTGTACTGGAATACCGGTGCTGCATTGTGCCTATTCTTTTGGTATACAATTTAAATTTAATTAATTTGTAATTCAGTACCTATTAATATTCTGCAATGTGCTGATCAACCATACAGACTTTTAAAACCTAGTCAGCGGTCAGTGCTGTGCAGTGCCTACCGTCAGACCCTGCTGTCGTAGGCCTGCCTTGAAAGCGGTGAATCCCGTGAATCCCTGTGCTATGGAGTAGGGATCATCTAGGCCCGACGCAGGCCTATGGAACGTGAAAGGGGGCAAGACTGAGATGCGTTAGCTAACAAAAATCAGGGAAGTTGAACTATTGTACCGGGCCAGCCACTGCAGTAAGCGTTGTATTTGTTTTAAAATAGGGGAGATTAACCACATTACAGTAATTTGCTTGGCGTTTATTTTGGGGCCCAAAAAGGGGCACAGTTGACTTTGTTACCCTTTGCATTTACTATCAGGTGTCGAGTTATGAGGTCAATTGTGACTGATGACAGGGCAGCACGGGTAAGTGGTGAAGTGTAGACGCCGAGCTGAAAATTGTGCGGTGTGATTAGGCTATGCCAAATAAGGGAGGTTCGGGAGGTGCGTCCTGATTGTTACTACAGGATTGATTAGCGCCCTAGTTTGTGAGTTCATTGGTTTTATTTTGGTTTATTCATTCATGCCCTGATGGTTTGTTGTGGGATTAGCTTGGCGTTGACAAATTAATATATATACCAAGTTTCGGCTTACTATCGTTACCTACGGTCTTGGGAGGTGAACGAGAATAAGTTTTTATCATCCATCACGGAACTGTATTTTATTTTCTCATCTCATTTTAACCCATTTCACAATTCCTACAGGTACATTTGTATAGCGAAGCCAAGGTTTACCCTTTTTCCCTTACCTGCTGCTTGATGAACAACGACACTTGCGTCAAACAAAAGCCAAAGGGTGATAAACATTATTTTAGATCTATGCCAAAACCCCCTTACTTGAAACATACACTCTTACATTGCAAAACTATAAAACGGTTTCATTCTAGAATATTTTCGGATAAAATTATGTAATATTGTTTTGGACCTCACCACTATTTGTATTACACTGCAGATCGGATCGAGTCGGGATTCCAACTATATTACTGGGTTGTTGTAAAATAAATTATTTAAGCGAGTGGGTATCTCGCATTATTGCCAGAAAGTTGTAGAAAATTATCAATTAAAATATTTAGATTTAGCGGGTGTAGTACTTTATGTAGCGGGTGTTTTCTGCAATCATTACCGGTATGGATTTTAGCAGGGTTATATGTGCTATTTGAGCACAAATAACTGTAGCTGCATTTGGATTTTCAACGGATTAGCTGCTGTTGGATTTATTAGTAGTAAATGCAAATTATTTAATAATTTATTTTTCAGAAAATTTTGAAATAAAAGTTTTAGAAAGTTAAAAAATTGGATAAAGTTTGACTGATAAAATTCTAGAACAAAGTGATCTTTGGAATCGTGAGTTCGATTTTCTGTTTTGTATTCAGGTTGTGCCGAATTTGAATTTAATTTTGCCTTTCAATTTTGGACAAAATTTTTAATTTACAGTAGGGTAAATCTGCCAAGCCACTGCTGATTTCTCTATACAACTTACAGGTACAGGTAAAGTCACTGCAAATGAGTTCAGGAGCCCGGAGACGCCAAATCCGTCGATGCATTCGTGGTCCGCACAACTCACGATTACTTTGGCATTCGAAGAAGCGCGACTTTAGGGGTCCGAGGTTGGTCGTAGTGTCAGTAGCTGTGTTTGTGAGATCTATAGATCAATTTTGTGGTAGTCTGCTGGTTTGTATATACATATATACTAGGTATATAGTGGCGTACCGGTATATATCAGACTTTGATGTTATTATACTTTCCCAATTTTTTTTTTGAACACAAATGTGTCAACAATTTGTGTTTGTAAGCACGCGTTTTTGTAAACCATCAATTTCCCCAGTAAAGTTCCGTTGATGCCTAGCAGGGCCTTTAATTTATAATAAAATATATTATATATATTTTAAAAACTTTACAGCATATAACCTATTATGATAGTCAATATTTTGCGGTAAATTCGAAAGTTGGTAAATTTTGAATATTTTTTGAGTTATAAATATATAAAATATATATATAACCCGCGATATTGTTCCCAACTTCCCAACTTTAGGGGGATGGTGAGGCAGAATTGAATCCGCTCACAGTGAAGCTGACTTGCGATCAAATTATTCTGAGGAATATTTAGGCTATAACAAGAAACAATCCCTTAAATATCGAACAATGGTTAGTGCAGGGGATTATAATACAACCTATAATACTTTATCTCAAAAGAAGGTAGCTAGTACAGGAGGTAGTTTTGGAAGTAGCGCCAAAATTAGTAAAGTAGCGTCACCCATTGGTCCGAAGGCAATTAAGATACAACAGTTGCCTGAGGATTTTAAAGGTGCCAATATTGTGACCAATTAACTCAAAGGTCTAATGACCATAGACTGGCGAGTTGTAACCTATTTTCTAAGCTAGACGTAGACCAGCGCCGTCTAGTTATTAGATCTTTAGACGCTGTTGGAAATGCTTGGCAGTAGGCCATAAGCGCCGAGCCTGCACTGCCACTAATGTAAGTAATGGGTGTGCTGATTGTGGCAGGTTACACCATAGGTTGCTGCACACGCCTTAACACACCCCAACTAAGGACCACCCAACCAAGGTAGTTCGACCAAATGAAACCAGGAAGCTCCAGGCAACTTTCGCCCAGACTAGCCATACTGACAATAATTATCAGTCTGGATCCAGTGAAGAGGATTATAGTGGTGAGACCTCAGAGTCGGAATATGGTAGGACTGATTGCGATTCAGAAACCCAGCACTACCCTGCTTACACAGACACAGTCAGCATCTTTTAGCGTAATACCTATTAAGATCCAAGGTAAGTGCGTCTCGAAATGCATTTATTGTTTATTAGACCATGCTTCAAATCAAAGCTATGTAGACAAGGAAATAGCTAGCGAGAAGTTTTACATCCAGGACTGTCTTAACTATTACTGGTTGTACATGCAGGACTGTCTTAACTATTACAGGTTGTACATCCAGGACTATCTTAACTATTACAGGTTGTACATCCAGGACTGTCTTAACTATTACAGGTTGTACATGCCGGACTGTCTTAACTATTACTGGTTGTACATGCAGGACTGTCTTAACTATTACTGGTTGTACATGCCGGACTGTCGAAACTATTACAGGTTGTACATGCCGGACTGTCGAAACTATTACTGGTTGTACATCCAGGACTGTCTTAACTATTACAGGTTGTACATCCAGGACTATCTTAACTATTACAGGTTGTACATCCAGGACTGTCTTAACTATTACAGGTTGTACATGCCGGACTGTCGAAACTATTACTGGTTGTACATGTAGGACTGTCGAAACTATTACAGGTTGTACATGTAGGACTGTCGAAACTATTACTGGTTGTACATGTAGGACTGTCTTAACTATTACAGGTTGTACATGCCGGACTGTCTTAACTATTACTGGTTGTACATGTAGGACTGTCTTAACTATTACTGGTTGTACATGCAGGACTGTCTTAACTATTACTGGTTGTACATGCCGGACTGTCGAAACTATTACAGGTTGTACATGCCGGACTGTCTTAACTATTACAGGTTGTACATGCCGGACTGTCTTAACTATTACTGGTTGTACATGCCGGACTGTCGAAACTATTACAGGTTGTACATGCAGGACTGTCTTAACTATTACTGGTTGTACATCCAGGACTGTCTTAACTATTACTGGTTGTACATGCCGGACTGTCGAAACTATTACTGGTTGTACATGCAGGACTGTCGAAACTATTACAGATTGTACATCCAGGACTGTCGAAACTATTACTGGTTGTACATGCAGGACTGTCGAAACTATTACAGATTGTACATCCAGGACTGTCGAAACTATTACTGGTTGTACATGCCGGACTGTCGAAACTATTACAGATTGTACATCCAGGACTGTCGAAACTATTACTGGTTGTACATGCAGGACTGTCGAAACTATTACTGGTTGTACATCCAGGACTGTCGAAACTATTACAGGTTGTACATGCAGGACTGTCTTAACTATTACTGGTTGTACATGCCGGACTGTCGAAACTATTACTGGTTGTACATGCCGGACTGTCGAAACTATTACAGATTGTACATCCAGGACTGTCGAAACTATTACAGGTTGTACATGCAGGACTGTCTTAACTATTACTGGTTGTACATGCCGGACTGTCGAAACTATTACTGGTTGTACATGCAGGACTGTCGAAACTATTACAGGTTGTACATGCAGGACTGTCTTAACTATTACTGGTTGTACATGCAGGACTGTCGAAACTATTACTGGTTGTACATGCAGGACTGTCTTAACTATTACTGGTTGTACATCCAGGACTGTCTTAACTATTACTGGTTGTACATGCCGGACTGTCTTAACTATTACAGGTTGTACATGCCGGACTGTCTTAACTATTACTGGTTGTACATCCAGGACTGTCTTAACTATTACTGGTTGTACATGCCGGACTGTCGAAACTATTACAGGTTGTACATGCAGGACTGTCTTAACTATTACTGGTTGTACATCCAGGACTGTCTTAACTATTACTGGTTGTACATGCCGGACTGTCGAAACTATTACAGGTTGTACATGCAGGACTGTCGAAACTATTACAGTTGTACATCAGGACTGTCGAAACTATTACGGTTGTACATGCAGGACTGTCGAAACTATTACAGGTTGTACATGCAGGACTGTCGAAACTATTACTGGTTGTACATGCAGGACTGTCGAAACTATTACAGGTTGTACATCAGGACTGTCGAAACTATTACTGGTTGTACATGCAGGACTGTCGAAACTATTACAGATTGTACATCCAGGACTGTCGAAACTATTACTGGTTGTACATGCAGGACTGTCGAAACTATTACAGATTGTACATCCAGGACTGTCGAAACTATTACTGGTTGTACATGCCGGACTGTCGAAACTATTACAGATTGTACATCCAGGACTGTCGAAACTATTACTGGTTGTACATGCAGGACTGTCGAAACTATTACTGGTTGTACATGCAGGACTGTCGAAACTATTACAGGTTGTACATGCAGGACTGTCTTAACTATTACTGGTTGTACATGCCGGACTGTCGAAACTATTACTGGTTGTACATGCAGGACTGTCGAAACTATTACAGGTTGTACATCCAGGACTGTCGAAACTATTACAGGTTGTACATGCAGGACTGTCTTAACTATTACTGGTTGTACATGCAGGACTGTCGAAACTATTACTGGTTGTACATGCAGGACTGTCGAAACTATTACAGGTTGTACATGCAGGACTGTCTTAACTATTACTGGTTGTACATGCAGGACTGTCGAAACTATTACTGGTTGTACATGCAGGACTGTCTTAACTATTACTGGTTGTACATCCAGGACTGTCTTAACTATTACTGGTTGTACATGCCGGACTGTCTTAACTATTACAGGTTGTACATGCCGGACTGTCTTAACTATTACTGGTTGTACATCCAGGACTGTCTTAACTATTACTGGTTGTACATGCCGGACTGTCGAAACTATTACAGGTTGTACATGCAGGACTGTCTTAACTATTACTGGTTGTACATCCAGGACTGTCTTAACTATTACTGGTTGTACATGCCGGACTGTCGAAACTATTACTGGTTGTACATGCAGGACTGTCGAAACTATTACAGATTGTACATCCAGGACTGTCGAAACTATTACTGGTTGTACATGCAGGACTGTCGAAACTATTACAGATTGTACATCCAGGACTGTCGAAACTATTACAGGTTGTACATGCAGGACTGTCTTAACTATTACTGGTTGTACATGCCGGACTGTCGAAACTATTACTGGTTGTACATGCAGGACTGTCTTAACTATTACTGGTTGTACATCCAGGACTGTCTTAACTATTACTGGTTGTACATGCCGGACTGTCGAAACTATTACAGGTTGTACATGCAGGACTGTCTTAACTATTACTGGTTGTACATGCAGGACTGTCGAAACTATTACTGGTTGTACATGCAGGACTGTCTTAACTATTACTGGTTGTACATCCAGGACTGTCTTAACTATTACTGGTTGTACATGCCGGACTGTCGAAACTACTACAGGTTGTACATGCAGGACTGTCTTAACTATTACTGGTTGTACATGCAGGTCTGTCGAAACTATTACTGGTTGTACATCCAGGACTGTCTTAACTATTACTGGTTGTACATGCCGGACTGTCGAAACTACTACAGGTTGTACATGCAGGACTGTCTTAACTATTACTGGTTGTACATCCAGGACTGTCTTAACTATTACTGGTTGTACATGCCGGACTGTCGAAACTATTACTGGTTGTACATGCAGGACTGTCGAAACTACTACAGGTTGTACATGCAGGACTGTCTTAACTATTACTGGTTGTACATGTAGGACTGTCGAAACTATTACTGGTTGTACATGCAGGACTGTCGAAACTATTACTGGTTGTACATGCAGGACTGTCGAAACTACTACAGGTTGTACATGCAGGACTGTCTTAACTATTACTGGTTGTACATCCAGGACTGTCTTAACTATTACTGGTTGTACATGCAGGACTGTCTTAACTATTACTGGTTGTACATCCAGGACTGTCGAAACTATTACTGGTTGTACATTCAGGACTGTCGAAACTATTTCAGGTTGTACATGCAGGACTGTCGAAACTATTACAGGTTGTACATGCAGGACTGTCGAAACTACTACAGGTTGTACATGCAGGACTGTCTTAACTATTACTGGTTGTACATGCCGGACTGTCGAAACTATTACAGGTTGTACATGCAGGACTGTCTTAACTATTACAGGTTGTACATCCAGGACTATCTTAACTATTACAGGTTGTACATCCAGGACTGTCTTAACTATTACAGGTTGTACATGCCGGACTGTCTTAACTATTACTGGTTGTACATGCAGGACTGTCTTAACTATTACTGGTTGTACCTGCCGGACTGTCGAAACTATTACAGGTTGTACATGCAGGACTGTCTTAACTATTACAGGTTGTACATCCAGGACTATCTTAACTATTACTGGTTGTACATCCAGGACTGTCTTAACTATTACAGGTTGTACATCCAGGACTATCTTAACTATTACAGGTTGTACATCCAGGACTGTCTTAACTATTACAGGTTGTACATGCCGGACTGTCTTAACTATTACTGGTTGTACATGCAGGACTGTCTTAACTATTACTGGTTGTACATGCCGGACTGTCGAAACTATTACAGGTTGTACATGCCGGACTGTCGAAACTATTACTGGTTGTACATCCAGGACTGTCTTAACTATTACAGGTTGTACATCCAGGACTATCTTAACTATTACAGGTTGTACATCCAGGACTGTCTTAACTATTACAGGTTGTACATGCCGGACTGTCTTAACTATTACTGGTTGTACATGCAGGACTGTCTTAACTATTACTGGTTGTACATGCCGGACTGTCGAAACTATTACAGGTTGTACATGCCGGACTGTCTTAACTATTACAGGTTGTACATGCCGGACTGTCTTAACTATTACTGGTTGTACATGCCGGACTGTCGAAACTATTACAGGTTGTACATGCAGGACTGTCTTAACTATTACTGGTTGTACATCCAGGACTGTCTTAACTATTACTGGTTGTACATGCCGGACTGTCGAAACTATTACTGGTTGTACATGTAGGACTGTCGAAACTATTACATGTTGTACATGTAGGACTGTCGAAACTATTACTGGTTGTACATGTAGGACTGTCGAAACTA
This sequence comes from Nemertoderma westbladi, assembly GCA_032718475.1. Taxonomy (NCBI): domain Eukaryota; kingdom Metazoa; phylum Xenacoelomorpha; order Nemertodermatida; family Nemertodermatidae; genus Nemertoderma; species Nemertoderma westbladi. The sequence goes on along the minus strand of JAUCBJ010008347.1, from coordinate 51,136 downwards.
TTACATGTTGTACATGTAGGACTGTCGAAACTATTACTGGTTGTACATGCAGGACTGTCGAAACTATTACAGATTGTACATCCAGGACTATCTTAACTATTACAGGTTGTACATCCAGGACTGTCGAAACTATTACTGGTTGTACATGCAGGACTGTCGAAACTATTACAGATTGTACATCCAGGACTGTCGAAACTATTACAGGTTGTACATGCAGGACTGTCTTAACTATTACTGGTTGTACATGCAGGACTGTCGAAACTATTACTGGTTGTACATGCAGGACTGTCGAAACTATTACTGGTTGTACATGCAGGACTGTCGAAACTATTACAGATTGTACATCCAGGACTGTCGAAACTATTACAGGTTGTACATGCAGGACTGTCTTAACTATTACTGGTTGTACATGCCGGACTGTCGAAACTATTACTGGTTGTACATGCCGGACTGTCGAAACTATTACAGGTTGTACATGCAGGACTGTCTTAACTATTACTGGTTGTACATGCAGGACTGTCGAAACTATTACTGGTTGTACATGCAGGACTGTCTTAACTATTACTGGTTGTACATCCAGGACTGTCTTAACTATTACTGGTTGTACATGCCGGACTGTCTTAACTATTACAGGTTGTACATGCCGGACTGTCTTAACTATTACTGGTTGTACATCCAGGACTGTCTTAACTATTACTGGTTGTACATGCCGGACTGTCGAAACTATTACAGGTTGTACATGCAGGACTGTCTTAACTATTACTGGTTGTACATCCAGGACTGTCTTAACTATTACTGGTTGTACATGCCGGACTGTCGAAACTATTACTGGTTGTACATGCAGGACTGTCGAAACTATTACAGATTGTACATCCAGGACTGTCGAAACTATTACTGGTTGTACATGCAGGACTGTCGAAACTATTACAGATTGTACATCCAGGACTGTCGAAACTATTACAGGTTGTACATGCAGGACTGTCGAAACTATTACAGATTGTACATCCAGGACTGTCGAAACTATTACAGGTTGTACATGCAGGACTGTCTTAACTATTACTGGTTGTACATGCCGGACTGTCGAAACTATTACTGGTTGTACATGCAGGACTGTCTTAACTATTACTGGTTGTACATCCAGGACTGTCTTAACTATTACTGGTTGTACATGCCGGACTGTCGAAACTATTACAGGTTGTACATGCAGGACTGTCTTAACTATTACTGGTTGTACATGCAGGACTGTCGAAACTATTACTGGTTGTACATGCAGGACTGTCTTAACTATTACTGGTTGTACATCCAGGACTGTCTTAACTATTACTGGTTGTACATGCCGGACTGTCGAAACTACTACAGGTTGTACATGCAGGACTGTCTTAACTATTACTGGTTGTACATGCAGGTCTGTCGAAACTATTACTGGTTGTACATCCAGGACTGTCTTAACTATTACTGGTTGTACATGCCGGACTGTCGAAACTACTACAGGTTGTACATGCAGGACTGTCTTAACTATTACTGGTTGTACATCCAGGACTGTCTTAACTATTACTGGTTGTACATGCCGGACTGTCGAAACTATTACTGGTTGTACATGCAGGACTGTCGAAACTACTACAGGTTGTACATGCAGGACTGTCTTAACTATTACTGGTTGTACATGTAGGACTGTCGAAACTATTACTGGTTGTACATGCAGGACTGTCGAAACTATTACTGGTTGTACATGCAGGACTGTCGAAACTACTACAGGTTGTACATGCAGGACTGTCTTAACTATTACTGGTTGTACATCCAGGACTGTCTTAACTATTACTGGTTGTACATGCAGGACTGTCTTAACTATTACTGGTTGTACATCCAGGACTGTCGAAACTATTACTGGTTGTACATTCAGGACTGTCGAAACTATTTCAGGTTGTACATGCAGGACTGTCGAAACTATTACAGGTTGTACATGCAGGACTGTCGAAACTACTACAGGTTGTACATGCAGGACTGTCTTAACTATTACTGGTTGTACATGCCGGACTGTCGAAACTATTACTGGTTGTACATGCAGGACTGTCGAAACTATTACTGGTTGTATATCCAGGACTGTCTTAACTATTACTGGTTGTACATGCAGGTCTGTCGAAACTATTACTGGTTGTACCTGCCGGACTGTCGAAACTATTACAGGTTGTACATGCAGGACTGTCGAAACTATTACTGGTTGTACATCCAGGACTGTCTTAACTATTACTGGTTGTACATGCAGGTCTGTCGAAACTATTACTGGTTGTACATGCAGGACTGTCGAAACTATTACTGGTTGTACATGCAGGACTGTCGAAACTATTACTGGTTGTACATGCAGGACTGTCGAAACTATTACAGGTTGTACATGCAGGACTGTCGAAACTATTACTGGTTGTACATCCAGGACTGTCTTAACTATTACTGGTTGTACATGCAGGTCTGTCGAAACTATTACTGGTTGTACCTGCCGGACTGTCGAAACTATTACAGGTTGTACATGCAGGACTGTCGAAACTATTACTGGTTGTACATCCAGGACTGTCTTAACTATTACTGGTTGTACATGCAGGTCTGTCGAAACTATTACTGGTTGTACATGCAGGACTTTCGAAACTATTACTGGTTGTACATGCAGGACTGTCTTAACTATTACTGGTTGTACATGCAGGTCTGTCGAAACTATTACTGGTTGTACATGCAGGACTGTCGAAACTATTACTGGTTGTACATGCAGGACTGTCGAAACTATTACTGGTTGTACATCCAGGACTGTCTTAACTATTACTGGTTGTACATGCAGGACTGTCGAAACTACTACAGGTTGTACATGCCGGACTGTCTAAACTATTACTGGTTGTACATCCAGGACTGTCTTAACTATTACAGGTTGTACATGCCGGACTGTCGAAACTACTACAGGTTGTACATGCAGGACTGTCTTAACTATTACTGGTTGTACATCCAGGACTGTCTTAACTATTACTGGTTGTACATGCCGGACTGTCGAAACTATTACTGGTTGTACATGCAGGACTGTCGAAACTACTACAGGTTGTACATGCAGGACTGTCTTAACTATTACTGGTTGTACATGTAGGACTGTCGAAACTATTACTGGTTGTACATGCAGGACTGTCGAAACTATTACTGGTTGTACATGCAGGACTGTCGAAACTACTACAGGTTGTACATGCAGGACTGTCTTAACTATTACTGGTTGTACATCCAGGACTGTCTTAACTATTACTGGTTGTACATGCAGGACTGTCTTAACTATTACTGGTTGTACATCCAGGACTGTCGAAACTATTACTGGTTGTACATTCAGGACTGTCGAAACTATTTCAGGTTGTACATGCAGGACTGTCGAAACTATTACAGGTTGTACATGCAGGACTGTCGAAACTACTACAGGTTGTACATGCAGGACTGTCTTAACTATTACTGGTTGTACATGCCGGACTGTCGAAACTATTACTGGTTGTACATGCAGGACTGTCGAAACTATTACTGGTTGTATATCCAGGACTGTCTTAACTATTACTGGTTGTACATGCAGGTCTGTCGAAACTATTACTGGTTGTACCTGCCGGACTGTCGAAACTATTACAGGTTGTACATGCAGGACTGTCGAAACTATTACTGGTTGTACATCCAGGACTGTCTTAACTATTACTGGTTGTACATGCAGGTCTGTCGAAACTATTACTGGTTGTACATGCAGGACTGTCGAAACTATTACTGGTTGTACATGCAGGACTGTCGAAACTATTACTGGTTGTACATGCAGGACTGTCGAAACTATTACAGGTTGTACATGCAGGACTGTCGAAACTATTACTGGTTGTACATCCAGGACTGTCTTAACTATTACTGGTTGTACATGCAGGTCTGTCGAAACTATTACTGGTTGTACCTGCCGGACTGTCGAAACTATTACAGGTTGTACATGCAGGACTGTCGAAACTATTACTGGTTGTACATCCAGGACTGTCTTAACTATTACTGGTTGTACATGCAGGTCTGTCGAAACTATTACTGGTTGTACATGCAGGACTTTCGAAACTATTACTGGTTGTACATGCAGGACTGTCTTAACTATTACTGGTTGTACATGCAGGTCTGTCGAAACTATTACTGGTTGTACATGCAGGACTGTCGAAACTATTACTGGTTGTACATGCAGGACTCTCGAAACTATTACTGGTTGTACATCCAGGACTGTCTTAACTATTACTGGTTGTACATGCAGGACTGTCGAAACTACTACAGGTTGTACATGCCGGACTGTCTAAACTATTACTGGTTGTACATCCAGGACTGTCGAAACTATTACAGGTTGTACATGTAGGACTGACGAAACTATTACAGGTTGTACATGCCGGACTGTCTAAACTATTACTGGTTGTACATGCAGGACTGTCGAAACTATTACTGGTTGTACATGCAGGACTGTCGAAACTATTACTGGTTGTACATGCCGGACTGTCTAAACTATTACTGGTTGTACATGCAGGACTGTCGAAACTATTACAGGTTGTACATGTAGGACTGACGAAACTATTACAGGTTGTACATGCCGGACTGTCTAAACTATTACTGGTTGTACATGCAGGACTGTCGAAACTATTACTGGTTGTACATGTAGGACTGACGAAACTATTACAGGTTGTACATGCCGGACTGTCTAAACTATTACTGGTTGTACATGCAGGACTGTCGAAACTATTACTGGTTGTACATGCCGGACTGTCTAAACTATTACTGGTTGTACATGCAGGACTGTCGAAACTATTACTGGTTGTACATGTAGACTGACGAAACTATTACAGGTTGTACATGCCGGACTGTCTAAACTATTACTGGTTGTACATGCAGGACTGTCGAAACTATTACTGGTTGTACATGCCGGACTGTCTAAACTATTACTGGTTGTACATGCAGGACTGTCGAAACTATTACTGGTTGTACATGTAGGACTGACGAAACTATTACAGGTTGTACATGCAGGACTGTCGAAACTATTACTGGTTGTACATGCCGGACTGTCTAAACTATTACTGGTTGTACATGCAGGACTGTCGAAACTATTACTGGTTGTACATGTAGGACTGACGAAACTATTACAGATTGTACATGCCGGACTGTCTAAACTATTACTGGTTGTACATGCAGGACTGTCGAAACTATTACTGGTTGTACATGTAGGACTGACGAAACTATTACAGGTTGTACATGCCGGACTGTCTAAACTATTACTGGTTGTACATGCAGGACTGTCGAAACTATTACTGGTTGTACATGCCGGACTGTCTAAACTATTACTGGTTGTACATGCAGGACTGTCGAAACTATTACTGGTTGTACATGTAGGACTGACGAAACTATTACAGGTTGTACATGCAGGACTGTCGAAACTATTACTGGTTGTACATGCCGGACTGTCTAAACTATTACTGGTTGTACATGCAGGACTGTCGAAACTATTACTGGTTGTACATGTAGGACTGACGAAACTATTACAGATTGTACATGCCGGACTGTCTAAACTATTACTGGTTGTACATGCAGGACTGTCGAAACTATTACTGGTTGTACATGCCGGACTGTCTAAACTATTACTGGTTGTACATGCAGGACTGTCGAAACTATTACAGGTTGTACATGTAGGACTGACGAAACTATTACAGGTTGTACATGCCGGACTGTCTAAACTATTACTGGTTGTACATGCAGGACTGTCGAAACTATTACTGGTTGTACATGTAGGACTGACGAAACTATTACAGGTTGTACATGCCGGACTGTCTAAACTATTACTGGTTGTACATGCAGGACTGTCGAAACTATTACTGGTTGTACATGCCGGACTGTCTAAACTATTACTGGTTGTACATGCAGGACTGTCGAAACTATTACTGGTTGTACATGTAGACTGACGAAACTATTACAGGTTGTACATGCCGGACTGTCTAAACTATTACTGGTTGTACATGCAGGACTGTCGAAACTATTACTGGTTGTACATGCCGGACTGTCTAAACTATTACTGGTTGTACATGCAGGACTGTCGAAACTATTACTGGTTGTACATGTAGGACTGACGAAACTATTACAGGTTGTACATGCAGGACTGTCGAAACTATTACTGGTTGTACATGCCGGACTGTCTAAACTATTACTGGTTGTACATGCAGGACTGTCGAAACTATTACTGGTTGTACATGTAGGACTGACGAAACTATTACAGATTGTACATGCCGGACTGTCTAAACTATTACTGGTTGTACATGCAGGACTGTCGAAACTATTACTGGTTGTACATGTAGGACTGACGAAACTATTACAGGTTGTACATGCCGGACTGTCTAAACTATTACTGGTTGTACATGCAGGACTGTCGAAACTATTACTGGTTGTACATGCCGGACTGTCTAAACTATTACTGGTTGTACATGCAGGACTGTCGAAACTATTACTGGTTGTACATGTAGGACTGACGAAACTATTACAGGTTGTACATGCAGGACTGTCGAAACTATTACTGGTTGTACATGCCGGACTGTCTAAACTATTACTGGTTGTACATGCAGGACTGTCGAAACTATTACTGGTTGTACATGTAGGACTGACGAAACTATTACAGATTGTACATGCCGGACTGTCTAAACTATTACTGGTTGTACATGCAGGACTGTCGAAACTATTACTGGTTGTACATGCCGGACTGTCTAAACTATTACTGGTTGTACATGCAGGACTGTCGAAACTATTACTGGTTGTACATGTAGGACTCACGAAACTATTACAGATTGTACATGCCGGACTGTCTAAACTATTACTGGTTGTACATGCAGGACTGTCGAAACTATTACTGGTTGTACATGCCGGACTGTCTAAACTATTACTGGTTGTACATGCAGGACTGTCGAAACTATTACTGGTTGTACATGCCGGACTGTCTAAACTATTACTGGTTGTTGTTCCATCGATATTCTTTCCCTCTAAGAACGTCGTTTCTACGCGTCCGTTTCGTTCGTCAAGAAAACTCAGTTCAAGTCCTAGTTACTTTAATATTCAATATGTATAAACGGCACCAGTGCACCATGATGACGCTTCCTTCCTTCAAACAAATGAATCAAATGAATAACAAACAAATCACCACGACTGCCGAGTTTAGGGACTTTACAGAAAGGGTAAACAAAGCCCTGGTTGCCTTGAAGGAACTCGATATGCCGCATGAGTTGAATGGCATCCATAACATGCGAAAAATAATTGAACTAATTCCCTATTGGGCGAGGAACGCATGGAGAAAGGAAGCAGCACGGACTCGCAGCCAACTGAACCGCGAACCAACCATGAACCAACTGGCGAAATTCCTTTCAGATCAAACCGAGATACAAGATGACCCTGTATTCGCAGAGGGACTACTATCAGCTGGTATCGCTGAGCGCCGGGACCGATCACATTCACGGGATGACTCAACCCGACAATCGAGAGCAGATTACCCGCGAAAAACAAATATGCTGGTACCAAAGAAATCATTTGAGTCTAACAAAGGGATGATAAAACCTGAACGAGAGCAAGTCTACACAACAACGTCGACTAGTCCGATGAAGAGCCTACAATCGGACAAACAATTCCGTTTCTCCAGCTACTCCCCAAAGCCACATACCCCAGATAGAGATTCCCAGGAGTTGGTATACACCCTTGCAACCTGTGATCCAAGCGCAAAGTGCTATCTACATCCAAATGCAAGGGACCATCAATTCGTGCAGTGTACCCAATGGATAAATGCCGCTGCGGATGAAAAATGGGACTATTTAAAGAAGAATGGACTGTGTAGGAGATGCTATGGGCGTGGCCACATTGGACGCGACTGTCCGCGCAACTCCAACACCAGGCGTGAACCCAGAACATATGAACGATCCAGATCATACTCACCCGGAGGAGCGAGCGGGCTGACACCCCTCACAAAGGAAACTAAAAATCTAAAACCCCATAGTAACCGAGGAGATACTGATACTACTACTGTTAACCAAAATAAAAATGAGAATCTAACATCTAAGACAGGGGGGGATCAGACCCAACATCCTAACCCTGCCTGGATGGCGAGATACAAGGATCCCCAGGGATCTGAAGTGAGTGGAACCACTGTTAATAAGACCCAGGCAGTGACCCACATGGCGACATGTATGTCCCTGTCAGGGATTAAAGTGTACCTCAAAATTGTACCAGTAAAAGTAATGTATAAAAATGAAAAACAAGTAACAACATATGCCTTCCTAGATGATGGTGCGACTATAAGTCTAATAAGTCGTACCCTTGCTGATACTCTGGGAATGGAGGGAACCAGAACTAAGTTAGGCCTGGCCATGGTGGGCCACCAGACAACATCAATGGGGGCCATGAGTACCAAGTGCTCCATAGGTGCTCTGGAAGGCCGAGGGACACTCATCATTCATGATGCTGAGGTAGAAGTAATACCAGACGTTGGAGTTAACTGTACCCAACCAGATGAGGTAGAAATTGAGAGATACCAACACTTAAAGGGAATTAACTTAACAAACTTGCACATTGACATACCCTTTGTGACTGTACTGCTTGGGATGAACTTTCCTGAGGCACATGAAGAACTGGAAGTTAGGAAAGGTAGCAACCCAGGGAAGACACCATGGGGAAAGCTAACACCATTTGGGTGGTGTGTGACTGGACCACTGGAAACAACAGACTATATACACAACAAAACGAAGCGAGGTCTGGTGAATCATGTGGAAATAACTAAAGACTTAGAGACATTACTGAATAGGGACTGTGAGGGCCTTCATGACAACACATTGGGAGACTCTCCAGAGGACCGTAGGGTAGGGCCTTACAGACTCTTAAGGACTCAATACAACTGATAGATGGACACTACGAGGTAGACATGTTGTGGAAGGACCCCAATGAATGGCTTGAAAACAACTACATAATGGCGAGAAATCGTCTGAGAAAGTTAAAAGAAAAACTGAGGAAACTACCAGCAGCAGAAGAAGCCATAAACAAGGCAATATGTAAGTATATAGAAAGGGGCTGGGCAATAGAACTTCCAGAGGACATACAGGAAACTGACCGGACGTATTACTTACCGATACACACAGTGTGGGAACCAAGAAAGAACAAATACCGAGTAGTACATGATGCCGCAGCGAAGTACCATGGAAAATCGCTAAATGATTACCTTGTTCGTGGACCCAATATATACAACACAGGACTAGACGTTCTTCTAAGATTCAGGAAGGGAATATTTGCTTTCACATGCGATGTGGAAGCAATGTTCCACCAGGTACAAGTGAATCCAAAAGACAGCAACAGCTTACGGTTCCTTTGGTATGAAGGGGAGCTAGGCTCAAAGGAACCCAAAATCTACAAAATGATCGTCCATATTTTTGGTGCTAATTCATCTCCATGTGCGACAACATACGCTTTGAGAGAGACTACAAATGGCGAGAATCCTGCAATCCAGAATCCATCAGCAGATACAGTGGAAATGATTCGAGAACATTTTTATGTTGATGACGGACATGAGACATGAAACTCAGAGGAGGAGTTGGTCAGGATTGCCAAGGAGGCTAAACTTTGTTTAGCGGGGGGAGGATTCAACCTGACCAAGTTTATATCAAACTCCGAATATATTACCAACTGCATGACAGACGGAACCCAACAGGAGCCACTGAACAAACTGACCACAGAACCAGAATACAAACCAATGATAGAAGCTGATGGAGACAGCGACGAAGTTCGAGCTTTAGGTATAGTCTGGAACCGAAGAACAGATGCATTTGAGTACCATATGGCGAAAATGAAAAGAGGGAAACATACTAAAAGGGAATATCTATCCTTTGTTGCCCGGATCTATGACCCAATGGGTCTACTCTCAAGGATCACAGTTGTTGGTCGACAAATACTTAGGGAAGCCCATCTACTGAAAGTAGGTTGGAATGATGAACTTCCCGAAGGAATAAGGAAGAAATGGGACAAATGGATGGATAGTTTACAACTACTAGATAAGATCACGATAGATCGGGCCTACTTTCCCGACGGAAACATGGACAACTTAGAGATACATATCTTCAGTGACGCCTCAGACAAAGGCTATGGAGCAGTAGCCTATGTGGTTCAAAGACAGAATAATAGAAGGAGGGCACGGGTTGCATATAGTAAGGCGAGACCGTCCCCATTAAAAATCGTCACAATCCCTAGGATAGAACTCATGGCAGCTTTATTAGGAGTGAGAATAGGAAGACAGTTAGGAAAAGCGATTGGAAATATACAAACCTGGTATTTTTGGACTGACTCTACCACTGTTATTCATTATATCAGGACTGACGCACGAAGATTCAAAGTCTTTGTTGCTAATCGAGTTGCAGAAATCCAAGAACTAACAGACATCAACAACTGGAACTATTGTCCAACGTCGATAAATCCCGCAGACCAAATATCGAGAGGAATAATTGGAACACAGAAGAAGGAAGACGAAGATCTGTGGCAATATGGCCCGGAGTACCTCAAGGACGAAGGAAGATGGCCTGAATTTCCAGGAGGTCCACAGGCTCTACTGGAAGGAGTCAAAGGGGATGACCCGGAATTACGAAGGGAAGTAGTTATGTCAACCACTATAAGAGACAAACCAACAATGACAGAGTGAATACTCCACCATGATCGTTCATGGTATGACACTAAAAGGCGTGTAGCACGATGGAGGATGTGGATGGCTTGGATACGAACACGGAAAAGTGGAGGGCCCCGACCAGAACTACATGTGGAAAATGCAGGGATGGCTATCATAAAGTACATTCAAGAGGAGAGCTTCCCAGATGAAGTGGAGAAACTAGTGGTTGGAAAACCTATCCCGAAAGACAGCAACCTGAGACCATTGAGCCCCATTATGAAGGATGGAGTAGTCTGTATGGGCTCCCGGCTGGGGAATGCTCCAGGAGGGATTGTCCCTGATTGCCCCATACTGATCCCGAAAGACTCAGTTATCGTGGATAAGATTATACACGATTCCCATGAAGCCTCACAACATGGAGGTGTGGAAGCAACACTCACGAGGATACGGAGGAAATTCTGGATTCCAGCAGTCAGGAGAAGAGTGAAGGGCTGGGTGGAGAAGTGTGTTACCTGTCGCACCATTCGTCGACAGAGGGTGGAGCAGGTGATGGCACCTTTACCTGCGGAGCGGATAACACCCTATGAGCCACCATTCACAAATTGTGGTGTTGACCTCTTTGGTCCTATTAATGTCAAAGTGGGCCGACGATACGAGAAACGATGGGGTTCCATATTCGTGTGTTACGCCTCAAGGGCTGTTGCCCTGGAATTAGTTAAAGATGCAAGCGCAAACTCATTTATTAATGCACTCAGAAGATTCATTACAAGGTGTGGAGCAGTGCGAAGGATTAGCTCTGATAATGGGTCGAATTTCATTGGAGCTAATCGAGAACTTCAAGATCTCTACCGGATTGCGCAAACACCTGCTATTGAAGAACATGCAAGGAAACAAGGTGTCAAGTGGAAATTCCATACCCCTTATGCCCCCCATTCTTCAGGAGTCTGGGAAAGACTTGTAGGAAGTGCTGAGCGGCTCTTAGAGGCAAGCACCCGAAATCGATGCCTTGATGAGGACGCATTCCGCACAGTGTTAGCAGAAACAGAAGCAACAATGAATGCGCGGCCGCTATGTGCGTTAAATGATGACCCGAATTCTTACGAGGTTTTGACACCAAACCATCTACTATTGAGGAGACCAGTCCAGGTTTTGAGTAAAGACCTGTTTGACGAGAATGACCTATATTCCAGAAAGACATGGAAAGTAATACAAGTAGTATCAAAGATATTCTGGCGCCAATGGGTAACTGAATATCTACCAACCCTTCACAAGCGACACAAGTGGCGGGTGGAAAGGAGAGATCTGAAACCGGGAGATCTAGTCATAGTGACAGATGACACCCTAGCGAAACACGATTGGGTGATGGCCAGAGTAGTGAATTGCCTGCAGGGACCCGATGGGCACACTAGAACAGTCGAATTGAAGACAAGTGGAAAGAAACTTGTAAGACGTCCGATAAGCAAATGTTGCTTATTGGAGCAAACTGTCTAATTTATGCCAAAGGCATGGGGGAGGGTCGATGTATACCTCAAATCGTACCTAAATTAAGATTCATAATATATTATCAAATTTACAAATGAGTAGAAGAAAACTGAACTAGTACTTTAGGATAGGCTGATACCAGTATATAGGTACATTGACTGAATGGTAACCTGGGGTGAAATATATGTTTCCGGAACATAAAATGTATGTGTGAAATGAATGAATGGTTATATGACGCAATACTGAACACAGCCCTAATGAACAATGAACTTGCAACTTCTCAGTTGCGGAATGAACTGAAGGAATGAATGAATGGAACAATTGTAGTATAAAATGAACTTAAATTATGGGAAACATAGATTTCATTAGCAGCAACCATAGAACATGAAACCAGCAAATTCCAGAACGTATAATAAAACTTTATAGTGTAACTGACCATTTAGTCGATTATGGATATTATACGTTATTAATGATAGTACTTGATCTGGATATCTGGATATAGAAGAATTATCATATATAACTAGCTCATTAGAATTAATCTCAGATGAGCCGTAATGAGGACTGTGATGTGTAAAGGATGCGATGGCGAAGTGGTACCACGGGGAGAAACATTTAAAACTTGGCTTATGAACTGTCTTGTCTCAGGGTACGAAATGGAGGAACGCGAAAGTATCGTGACCGCGAATTCTGATAGAAGGGAAGGATTCCCCACCGCAGGAGACCCCATGGGGGGAGTGACCATGGTAGCAGCGACTAGTGGTGACCGTGGATGGAGCGTATATATTCTATTGTTATTACAGAAATAAACGAGGGATCCCATAATCATGAAAGGGAAATACATTATTTGATATGCTCTAACCATATATATATATATATAATTGAATGGCACTACTTTTGCAATATGTACCTAGGATGAACTAACTAGCGATTTATCTTGAAGCATTATTGAACTACGAAATATTTCGTATATCGGTATTTTAAAAGGACTTGAATGAATTGTAATGAATTTATAGAGGGAAATAGGAAACCACTCATGGTTTGGCAAGCCATGAGCGTGTAATGTTGCCAGGGGGCCTACATCGCGGAATGACAGTTGATATATATCGTTTTCGGACTCAAACTTTTTAATATAGTCGTGATTTCCTCGAGAAACCATTTATAGTGGTTTCTGGGGGGAGTTTGTTCCCGACTATAGTCAGTATTTCATCGTACAGTATGGCCCAAAATTCTTATCACCTGTTATTGCCGTAGAAATTCCATTTTATTGAGTGAGAATGTCATGACGTCATAACATGACGTCACAAAGTAAAAGTATAGTGTATCTTGCATGAAGGCTTGCTCGCCTCATGTTCACGAGAGAATTATCATATCCTATAATGAGTGAGTGAATATTAGAACCATTTAAAGTGAAAGGACACATTGAGTGAGAGGCAACAATGGAAGTGTAAGGCATCCTCTGGGATTTACCCTCACCTGTGTATATTGGTGTATAACGTATTATATTTTGGCCCCATTTTCTATGGCCTATTGTTGTTTGGTAAACCAATCCCAGATGGCTTTCCTTCCATTCATATATGACGAGAGCAGGATGACATTAGATTCATTCTGTCGATATAACTTTGTAGAAACGTTACATAGTTTTCACCGTTTGTTCTTTCGTTCGTTCGTTTATTGTTTGATTCGACTTGTTTCACGAACTGAACTTTTTGGACTCTATTCAGTGACCTATTGGTCACTGAACTTAACTATTATTGTTCTAATTGAACTGAACGTACAGTGCATTTGTACTGTACGTGTTATAAATCATTTGTTTGAAGGAAGGAAGCGTCATCATGTGATTGTGCACTGGTGCCGTTTATACATATTGAATATTAAAGTAACTAGGACTTGAACTGAGTTTTCTTGACGAACGAAACGGACGCGTAGAAACGACGTTCTTAGAGGGAAAGAATATCGACGGAACAATGATTCAACCTGACCAAGTTTTTATCAAATTCCGAATATATTACCAACTGCATGACAGACGGGACCCAACAGGAGCCACTGAACAAACTGACCACAGAACCAGAATACAAACCAATGATAGAAGCTGATGGAGACAGCGACGAAGTTCGAGCTTTAGGGATAGTCTGGAACCGAAGAACAGATGCATTTGAGTACCATATGGCGAAAATGAAAAGAGAATATCTATCCTTTGTTGCCCGGATCTATGACCCAATGGGTCTACTCTCAAGGATCACAGTTGTTGGTCGACAAATACTTAGGGAAGCCCATCTACTGAAAGTAGGTTGGAATGATGAACTTCCCGAAGGAATAAGGAAGAAATGGGACAAATGGATGGATAGTTTACAACTACTAGATAAGATCACGATAGATCGGGCCTACTTTCCCGACGGAAACATGGAAAACTTAGAGATACATATCTTCAGTGATGCCTCAGACAAAGGCTATGGAGCAGTAGCCTATGTGGTTCAAAGACAGAATAATAGAAGGAGGGCACGGGTTGCATATAGTAAGGCGAGACCGGCCCCATTAAAAATCGTCACAATTCCTAGGATAGAACTCATGGCAGCTTTATTAGGAGTGAGAATAGGAAGACAGTTAGGAAAAGCGATTGGAAATATACAAACCTGGTATTTTTGGACTGACTCTACCACTGTTATTCATTATATCAGGACTGACGCACGAAGATTCAAAGTCTTTGTTGCTAATCGTGATGCAGAAATCCAAGAACTAACAGACATCAACAACTGGAACTATTGTCCAACGTCCATAAATCCCGCAGACCAAATATCGAGAGGAATAATTGGAACACAGAAGAAGGAAGACGAAGATCTGTGGCAATATGGCCCGGAGTACCTCAAGGACGAAGGAAGATGGCCTGAATTTCCAGGAGGTCCACAGGCTCTACTGGAAGGAGTCAAAGGGGATGACCCGGAATTACGAAGGGAAGTAGTTATGTCAACCACTATAAGAGACAAACCAACAATGACGAGAGCAGGATGACATTAGATTCATTCTGTCGATATAACTTTGTAGAAACGTTACATAGTTTTCACCGTTCGTTCTTTCGTTCGTTCGTTTATTGTTTGATTTGACTTGTTTCACGAACTGAACTTTTTGGACTCTATTCAGTGACCTATTGGTCACTGAACTTAACTATTATTGTTCTAATTGAACTGAACGTACAGTGCATTTGTACTGTACGTGTTATAAATCATTTGTTTGAAGGAAGGAAGCGTCATCATGTGATTGTGCACTGGAGCCGTTTATACATATTGAATATTAAAGTAACTAGGACTTGAACTGAGTTTTCTTGACGAACGAAACGGACGCGTAGAAACGACGTTCTTAGAGGGAAAGAATATCGACGGAACAAAGTGAAAACTATCTCGTTGAAAACGACAACGCGTAGCCGAATTAACGAACTTGAATAGATTTGATCTTCAATGTCTAGCGCCAACCGAACGCCATCAACGAACCATCCATCAGTGGAAACGAGCTCGGACCTCATTGATATGACGGATGAGCCCAGACGAGTATCAGTCGTGGATGGCAGGATCGAGTCGGGCCGAGAACTCGCCCGAACCCCGAGAACGAACCCAACACAAGCGGAGGGCGCCTGGCAACCAACAACGAGCCCAGGCGGTGTGGCACGCTCAATTCCTGGGGCTGCTAGAGCAAGCATCGGCGCTCGCTTACGCACTAGCAGCTTGGTGGGAACTGGGCAGAGGCCACCCACTCAACCAGAACGAGCTGTCCTCCCAACTCACGAACCTGAACCGGCCAATATTCGACACGAACCTGAAAGAACCTCGACACAGACAACACGACCCAAAGACCCCCAGATCCAACGATCATCACGATCACAACGAAGTGCTGTTCTGATTGACCCCCAACAACCAGAGATCCTTAAACGACGATCTCAACGAGCAGAACTGACTCTGTTTGGAACTGTTGAGAACCCAACTGGTGAACTGCCGGTGGAACCGGAGCTAAGTATACTTTTAAATAAAATAACGGTCTACATAGATCATTTACGTGCGTGCGGAGAGGAACAAAGGGCTGTTGAGATTGAAGACCGGGTCAAAGCCCAGTGTCAATCTCGAGAGACCCGTTCCAATCCAAACGTTAGGAGGGAACCCAGAGGAACCCAGAGTGAAGATCTGAGGGAGGGAGACCCGACCCCAAGCATTATCACCGAGGTGCCACGCGTTGATCCAGAGGATTCTGTGTCCCAGGTGACACCAGACTCCATCTGGGAGAACGTCCCTAGGCAGAATGATCGTGTTTCAGGGGTCGGATCTATACACTCATCCACGATCAATCGAATGAGAACGAATGCAGGGATTGAACAAGCAAGAATGGAGCTAGCGGATGGCATGAGAGAACAAGAGCCTGAGTTAGAGAGAGAAAATAAAAGGAGAGTAAGTGAACGTGAACTGGAAAGAATAGAAAAAGAGGAACGTGAGGAACGTGAGAAAAGGGAATGTGACAAAAGGGAACGAGAGAGAAGGGAACGAGTACAAAAGATAGCAGATGAGATGGAACGGTATAAAAGGGAAGGTGAGATTGAAAGGGAACGGGCAAGGGCCAAGAGGGAAATGGTTCGGCTAAATGCAGAACAGTGCATATTACGTATGGAAGAGGAGGCATCTCAACTTGGAATTTCCCAGAGGGGAAATAAAACCAAGTGTGATTCAATGAATATACTAACTACTGTACAACCCAATAACCTAACTACTGTAGAACCCAATAACCGAGAAATTGAAAGTAACCTTCTAGCCATAGAAACACCCCGTTATCCATCACCCGTACGTAGAATATCAGCGCGTACAGTAAAGAAACCTGTTATTACATCAAAACCCGAATATTGTATTAGTAGCAGAACACCAGCAATGACAGGGGGCTTTAATAGCACGTTAGGCAACTCTGCTTCAAAGGGCCCCAGAGGGGCTAAGAACCAAACATATAATTTGGAAAGCCCAACAAATACTGTAAATGCTGCAGTTACCAGCTGTATACATAGAACAGGGCACCATATTGAAACCCCTGTGTCAATCATCCAGTACACTGGTGACGAAATGTCAGAACAAGCAGGCATGAATCATAACATTCAGATTGAGGTACCGGTATCGGATTGCAGCAGTAGGCCTAATAGACGGCTGCATTCGACCGGTCTACCGGTAACACATTCTGCACCAGTTTGCGGTACACCAGATTACAGCTGCAGTGATCAGCTACATGCGACTGGTCCACCGCTATCCAACTCTATAGGCCTACCTGTACCCAGTACACCAGACTGCACAGCATGCAGTAGGCAGAATCCCGATTATTATTATTTACCGATATCTAGCCAGAACCATAGGCCTAATGCTAATAGTAATACTCAAATACCGGTATCTGAAAGTTTAGATAGGCCTAATCTTAATGTACCGGTGTCTTATGATTATAGGCATAGGCCAAGTTATGTAGGCTTACCTAACAGCCTCATGCATACCGGTACTGTTAATCATAGATGTAGCCCTGCTGATGTAGGTCAAAATCAACATCAGTCTATAGACCACCCTATACCATCCGAATTAAATCAAAATATTGGTATCCAATATGAACCAAGGTATGGCTATGGAACACCATTGAGCAGTAGGCCTACCGGTAACCCAAGCCATTTAAACCCCAGAGCCGAGGAATTTCTACCCGTCCCCATAGGCGAAGTAGGAATGCCAGATGGCCAATATAAATACAAAACCCGTAGCGAAGTGAGTGAAACCCCACAGCAACGGGCAGTAACCTTTTCAAATCAAATAAATAATGGACCCGGATTATCAAAAATACCGAGTCTAGCGTACCCATCTATAGGAGCGCAAAGACAACAGAATAAAAATAATACCGCTGGCTACAATTACACAGGAGAAGCAGCCCCACGTGGACCCCCTTATGTACAAGCAGGAAGGGTCCCTCAATGTTATCAGAGCGGAGGAGAGAGTGAGTTAAGTCATATGGCGGCAATAACAGACGCCATAAAAGCCAAGTTAGAACTGCCACAGGCTAAACCGTTTACCTTCAGTGGAGAATACCCGGAAGAATATATTCAGTTTCGACAGCTATTTACCACTGAAATTCTACTGAAACATAACCTGTCAGAAGCACAGAAGATGACCTACCTGATGGTTTACACAACTGGCAAAGCAAAGGAAGTTGTTAGACAATATGCAGGCCTAACAGATGGTTTGCGACTAGCATGGTAAGCCATTGAAAAGCGATATGGAAATCCTTCACGTATAATGCAGGCAACAATCAACAAATTGGTCACTAACAAACAAATCACCACGACTGCCGAGTTTAGGGACTTTACAGAAAGGGTAAACAAAGCCCTGGTTGCCTTGAAGGAACTCGATATGCCGCATGAGTTGAATGGCATCCATAACATGCGAAAAATAATTGAACTAATTCCCTATTGGGCGAGGAACGCATGAAGAAAGGAAGCAGCACGGACTCGCAGCCAACTGAACCGCGAACCAACCATGAACCAACTGGCGAAATTCCTTTCAGATCAAACCGAGATACAAGATGACCCTGTATTCGCAGAGGGACTACTATCAGCTGGTATCGCTGAGCGCCGGGACCGATCACATTCACGGGATGACTCAACCCGACAATCGAGAGCAGATTACCCGCGAAAAACAAATATGCTGGTACCAAAGAAATCATTTGAATCTAACAAAGGGATGATAAAACCTGAACGAGAGCAAGTCTACACAACAACGTCGACTAGTCCGATGAAGAGCCTACAATCGGACAAACAAGTCCGTTTCTCCAGCTACTCCCCAAAGCCACATACCCCAGATAGAGATTCCCAGGAGTTGGTATACACCCTTGCAACCTGTGATCCAAGCGCAAAGTGCTATCTACATCCAAATGCAAGGGACCATCAATTCGTGCAGTGTACCCAATGGATAAATGCCGCCGCGGATGAAAAATGGGACTATTTAAAGAAGAATGGACTGTGTAGGAGATGCTATGGGCGTGGCCACATTGGACGCGACTGTCCGCGCAACTCCAACACCAGGCGTGAACCCAGAACATATGAACGATCCAGATCATACTCACCCGGAGGAGCGAGCGGGCTGACACCCCTCACAAAGGAAACTAAAAATCTAAAACCCCATAGTAACCGAGGAGATACTGATACTACTACTTTTAACCAAAATAAAAATGAGAATCTAACATCTAAGACAGGGGGGGATCAGACCCAACATCCTAACCCTGCCTGGATGGCGAGATACAAGGATCCCCAGGGATCTGAAGTGAGTGGAACCACTGTTAATAAGACCCAGGCAGTGACCCACATGGCGACATGTATGTCCCTGTCAGGGATTAAAGTGTACCTCAAAATTGTACCAGTAAAAGTAATGTATAAAAATGAAAAACAAGTAACAACATATGCCTTCCTAGATGATGGTGCGACTATAAGTCTAATAAGTCGTACCCTTGCTGATACTCTGGGAATGGAGGGAACCAGAACTAAGTTAGGCCTGGCCATGGTGGGCCACCAGACAACATCAATGGGGGCCATGAGTACCAAGTGCTCCATAGGTGCTCTGGAAGGCCGAGGGACACTCATCATTCATGATGCTGAGGTAGAAGTAATACCAGACGTTGGAGTTAACTGTACCCAACCAGATGAGGTAGAAATTGAGAGATACCAACACTTAAAGGGAATTAACTTAACAAACTTGCACATTGACATACCCTTTGTGACTGTACTGCTTGGGATGAACAATCCTGAGGCACATGAAGAACTGGAAGTTAGGAAAGGTAGCAACCCAGGGAAGACACCATGGGGAAAGCTAACACCATTTGGGTGGTGTGTGACTGGACCACTGGAAACAACAGACTATATACACAACAAAACGAAGCGAGGTCTGGTGAATCATGTGGAAATAACTAAAGACTTAGAGACATTACTGAATAGGGACTGTGAGGGCCTTCATGACAACACATTGGGAGACTCTCCAGAGGACCGTAGGGCCTTACAGACTCTTAAGGACTCAATACAACTGATAGATGGACACTACGAGGTAGACATGTTGTGGAAGGACCCCAATGAACGGCTTGAAAACAACTACATAATGGCGAGAAATCGTCTGAGAAAGTTAAAAGAAAAACTGAGGAAACTACCAGCAGCAGAAGAAGCCATAAACAAGGCAATATGTAAGTATATAGAAAGGGGCTGGGCAATAGAACTTCCAGAGGACATACAGGAAACTGACCGGACGTATTACTTACCGATACACACAGTGTGGGAACCAAGAAAGAACAAATACCGAGTAGTACATGATGCCGCAGCGAAGTACCATGGAAAATCGCTAAATGATTACCTTGTTCGTGGACCCAATATATACAACACAGGACTAGACGTTCTTCTAAGATTCAGGAAGGGAATATTTGCTTTCACATGCGATGTGGAAGCAATGTTCCACCAGGTACGAGTGAATCCAAAAGACAGCAACAGCTTACGGTTCCTTTGGTATGAAGGGGAGCTAGGCTCAAAGGAACCCAAAATCTACAAAATGATCGTCCATATTTTTGGTGCTAATTCATCTCCATGTGCGACAACATATGCTTTGAGAGAGACTACAAATGGCGAGAATCCTGCAATCCAGAATCCATCAGCAGATACAGTGGAAATGATTCGAGAACATTTTTATGTTGATGACGGACATGAGACAGGAAACTCAGAGGAGGAGTTGGTCAGGATTGCCAAGGAGGCTAAACTTTGTTTAGCGGGGGGAGGATTCAACCTGACCAAGTTTTTATCAAATTCCGAATATATTACCAACTGCATGACAGACGGGACCCAACAGGAGCCACTGAACAAACTGACCACAGAACCAGAATACAAACCAATGATAGAAGCTGATGGAGACAGCGACGAAGTTCGAGCTTTAGGGATAGTCTGGAACCGAAGAACAGATGCATTTGAGTACCATATGGCGAAAATGAAAAGAGAATATCTATCCTTTGTTGCCCGGATCTATGACCCAATGGGTCTACTCTCAAGGATCACAGTTGTTGGTCGACAAATACTTAGGGAAGCCCATCTACTGAAAGTAGGTTGGAATGATGAACTTCCCGAAGGAATAAGGAAGAAATGGGACAAATGGATGGATAGTTTACAACTACTAGATAAGATCACGATAGATCGGGCCTACTTTCCCGACGGAAACATGGAAAACTTAGAGATACATATCTTCAGTGACGCCTCAGACAAAGGCTATGGAGCAGTAGCCTATGTGGTTCAAAGACAGAATAATAGAAGGAGGGCACGGGTTGCATATAGTAAGGCGAGACCGGCCCCATTAAAAATCGTCACAATTCCTAGGATAGAACTCATGGCAGCTTTATTAGGAGTGAGAATAGGAAGACAGTTAGGAAAAGCGATTGGAAATATACAAACCTGGTATTTTTGGACTGACTCTACCACTGTTATTCATTATATCAGGACTGACGCACGAAGATTCAAAGTCTTTGTTGCTAATCGAGATGCAGAAATCCAAGAACTAACAGACATCAACAACTGGAACTATTGTCCAACGTCCATAAATCCCGCAGACCAAATATCGAGAGGAATAATTGGAACACAGAAGAAGGAAGACGAAGATCTGTGGCAATATGGCCCGGAGTACCTCAAGGACGAAGGAAGATGGCCTGAATTTCCAGGAGGTCCACAGGCTCTACTGGAAGGAGTCAAAGGGGATGACCCGGAATTACGAAGGGAAGTAGTTATGTCAACCACTATAAGAGACAAACCAACAATGACGAGAGCAGGATGACATTAGATTAATTCTGTCGATATAACTTTGTAGAAACGTTACATAGTTTTCACCGTTCGTTCTTTCGTTCGTTCGTTTATTGTTTGATTCGACTTGTTTCACGAACTGAACTTTTTGGACTCTATTCAGTGACCTATTGGTCACTGAACTTAACTATTATTGTTCTAATTGAACTGAACGTACAGTGCATTTGTACTGTACGTGTTATAAATCATTTGTTTGAAGGAAGGAAGCGTCATCATGTGATTGTGCACTGGTGCCGTTTATACATATTGAATATTAAAGTAACTAGGACTTGAACTGAGTTTTCTTGACGAACGAAACGGACGCGTAGAAACGACGTTCTTAGAGGGAAAGAATATCGACGGAACAAACACATGCAGGACTGTCGAAACTATTACTGGTTGTACATGCCGGACTGTCTAAACTATTACTGGTTGTACATGCCGGACTGTCTAAACTATTACTGGTTGTACATGCCGGACTGTCTAAACTATTACTGGTTGTACATGCAGGACTGTCGAAACTATTACTGGTTGTACATGTAGGACTGACGAAACTATTACAGGTTGTACATGCAGGACTGTCGAAACTATTACTGGTTGTACATGCCGGACTGTCGAAACTATTACTGGTTGTACATGTAGGACTGACGAAACTATTACAGGTTGTACATGCAGGACTGTCGAAACTATTACTGGTTGTACATGCCGGACTGTCTAAACTATTACTGGTTGTACATGCAGGACTGTCGAAACTATTACTGGTTGTACATGTAGGACTGACGAAACTATTACAGATTGTACATGCCGGACTGTCTAAACTATTACTGGTTGTACATGCAGGACTGTCGAAACTATTACTGGTTGTACATGTAGGACTGACGAAACTATTACAGGTTGTACATGCCGGACTGTCTAAACTATTACTGGTTGTACATGCAGGACTGTCGAAACTATTACTGGTTGTACATGCCGGACTGTCTAAACTATTACTGGTTGTACATGCAGGACTGTCGAAACTATTACAGGTTGTACATGTAGGACTGACGAAACTATTACAGGTTGTACATGCCGGACTGTCTAAACTATTACTGGTTGTACATGCAGGACTGTCGAAACTATTACTGGTTGTACATGTAGGACTGACGAAACTATTACAGGTTGTACATGCCGGACTGTCTAAACTATTACTGGTTGTACATGCAGGACTGTCGAAACTATTACTGGTTGTACATGCCGGACTGTCTAAACTATTACTGGTTGTACATGCAGGTCTGTCGAAACTATTACTGGTTGTACCTGCCGGACTGTCGAAACTATTACAGGTTGTACATGCAGGACTGTCGAAACTATTACTGGTTGTACATCCAGGACTGTCTTAACTATTACTGGTTGTACATGCAGGTCTGTCGAAACTATTACTGGTTGTACATGCAGGACTTTCGAAACTATTACTGGTTGTACATGCAGGACTGTCTTAACTATTACTGGTTGTACATGCAGGTCTGTCGAAACTATTACTGGTTGTACATGCAGGACTGTCGAAACTATTACTGGTTGTACATGCAGGACTCTCGAAACTATTACTGGTTGTACATCCAGGACTGTCTTAACTATTACTGGTTGTACATGCAGGACTGTCGAAACTACTACAGGTTGTACATGCCGGACTGTCTAAACTATTACTGGTTGTACATCCAGGACTGTCGAAACTATTACAGGTTGTACATGTAGGACTGACGAAACTATTACAGGTTGTACATGCCGGACTGTCTAAACTATTACTGGTTGTACATGCAGGACTGTCGAAACTATTACTGGTTGTACATGCCGGACTGTCTAAACTATTACTGGTTGTACATGCAGGACTGTCGAAACTATTACAGGTTGTACATGTAGGACTGACGAAACTATTACAGGTTGTACATGCCGGACTGTCTAAACTATTACTGGTTGTACATGCAGGACTGTCGAAACTATTACTGGTTGTACATGTAGGACTGACGAAACTATTACAGGTTGTACATGCCGGACTGTCTAAACTATTACTGGTTGTACATGCAGGACTGTCGAAACTATTACTGGTTGTACATACTACTACTAGGATCGGCATGCTGCATTGCAGCTGCATTTTTAAGAATGCTGTGCCGGCTTGTCAACAAAATTGCACCACCACAACTCCCTATCACCCATGACATTTGCTAGATCATCCGCATCTTTAAGGCCAGTGTCCTTTAAGATGCGTCTCAAGAAAGTCATGGGCTGTCCACCATGCTTATTCACTCCATGAGGCTGCCAAAGTACAAGATTATGCACTGGCTGGTCCTCACGGCGAAAGCAATGTCCTGCAAAGCGGAGGCGATTTTGTTCTAGTGTCAAGCTTGGGGGAACCAATGAGACACCTCCAATGTTATATAGTGTCTGGTTGGAGATGTGTGCATTGTACTTGACACAATGAACCCGGCGTAGCATTCTTGTGAATGTGCCATCCAGAGATTTGGTGTCCTCAGCAGTTAGAGCCCAGCATGGACTCCCATAGAGGAGTACTGGAACTACTGCTGCTCTAAATAATCGGACCTTAAGTTTCCGATTAATTCTCGGTGACTTCCAAATCCTGGAAAGCCTATTCAAGGCTGCCCATGCCTTTCCCTTACGTATTCGAAGGTCCTCACCTGACTTCCGGATCCATGATCCCAGGTAACAGAAGTCGTCCACATGCTCAAGCATACCATCCTTTGAGCTTATGCTCATCCGATCAGAGACTTGCTGAGGACTTTCAAAGTTAACTGTCAGAATTTTGGTCTTTCTGGAGTTAATAAAAAGACCAACACTAGAAGCAGCATGTTCTAATGAGCTGAGGAGCCGTTGGGCTCCCTCTAATGATTCTGAGAGTACTCCTAAGTCATCAGCAAAGTCTAGATCAGTTAGGTACTTGGCAGGATTTCCTCGACTTCTGGAGCCAGTAGGTGGAGTTATCATCACCCCATCATCATTATGATGATCTAAGGACATGCGTAGAACATAGTCAACCACAATAATGAACAAGAATGGTGCAAGTGTGTCTCCTTGGAGGACGCCCCATAACACTTCAAATGGTTCTGTGTCACCGTCAACAGTAGACACAAATGTTGTCGAACCATCGTATACTGATCTGATTGCTGCAATAATTTCATCAGGAATCCCATATAATGAAAGTATGCTGAACATACGTGAGCGAGAGACTGAATCAAAGGCCTTGAAGAAGTCAACAAAGATAACAGCCAGATGCCTGTCTTTCTTTTTTGATAATTCTTCAATTATCCTTCTAAGTGCCAAAATGGGCTCCATGGTCCTGGACTGTCTAAACTATTACTGGTTGTACATGCAGGACTGTCGAAACTATTACAGGTTGTACATGTAGGACTGACGAAACTATTACAGGTTGTACATGCCGGACTGTCTAAACTATTACTGGTTGTACATGCAGGACTGTCGAAACTATTACAGGTTGTACATG
This sequence comes from Nemertoderma westbladi, assembly GCA_032718475.1. Classification (NCBI taxonomy): domain Eukaryota; kingdom Metazoa; phylum Xenacoelomorpha; order Nemertodermatida; family Nemertodermatidae; genus Nemertoderma; species Nemertoderma westbladi. The sequence goes on along the minus strand of JAUCBJ010008347.1, from coordinate 25,645 downwards.
TAGGACTGACGAAACTATTACAGGTTGTACATGCCGGACTGTCTAAACTATTACTGGTTGTACATGCAGGACTGTCGAAACTATTACTGGTTGTACATGCAGGACTGTCGAAACTATTACAGGCTGTACATGCAGGACTGTCTTAACTATTACAGGTTGTACATGCAGGTCTGTCTAAACTATTACAGGTTGTACATGCCAGACTGTCGAAACTATTACAGGCTGTACATGCAGGACTGTCTTAACTATTACAGGTTGTACGTACATGCAGGACTGTCTAAACTATTACAGGTTGTACATGCCGGACTGTCGAAACTATTACTGGTTGTACATGCAGGACTGTCTTAACTATTGTACGTACATGCAGGACTGTCTAAACTATTACTGGTTGTACATGCAGGACTGTCGAAACTATTGCTGGTTGTACATGCAGGACTGTCGAAACTATTACTGGTTGTACATGCAGGACTCTCGAAACTATTACTGGTTGTACATCCAGGACTGTCTTAACTATTACTGGTTGTACATGCCGGACTGTCGAAACTATTACAGGTTGTACATGCAGGACTCTCGATACTATTACAGGTTTTACATCCAGGACTGTCGAAACTATTACAGGTTGTACATGCAGGACTGTCGAAACTATTACTGGTTGTACATGCAGGACTGTCGAAACTATTACTGGTTGTACATCCAGGACTGTCGAAACTATTACTGGTTGTACATGCAGGACTGTCGAAACTATTACTGGTTGTACATGCAGGACTGTCGAAACTACTACAGGTTGTACATGCAGGACTGTCGAAACTATTACTGGTTGTACATGCAGGACTGTCGAAACTATTACTGGTTGTACATCCAGGACTGTCGAAACTATTACTGGTTGTACATGCAGGACTGTCGAAACTATTACTGGTTGTACATGCAGGACTGTCGAAACTAGTACAGGTTGTACATGCAGGACTGTCGAAACTATTACTGGTTGTACATGCAGGACTCTCGAAACTATTACTGGTTGTACATCCAGGACTGTCTTAACTATTACTGGTTGTACATGCCGGACTGTCGAAACTATTACAGGTTGTACATGCAGGACTGTCGAAACTACTACAGTTTGTACATGCAGGACTGTCTTAACTATTACTGGTTGTACATCCAGGACTGTCGAAACTATTACTGGTTGTACATGCAGGACTGTCTTAACTATTACTGGTTGTACATGCCGGACTGTCGAAACTATTACTGGTTGTACATGCAGGACTGTCGAAACTATTACTGGTTGTACATGCAGGACTGTCGAAACTACTACAGGTTGTACATGCAGGACTGTCTTAACTATTACTGGTTGTACATCCAGGACTGTCTTAACTATTACTGGTTGTACATGCAGGACTGTCTTAACTATTACTGGTTGTACATGCCGGACTGTCGAAACTATTACAGGTTGTACATGCAGGACTGTCGAAACTACTACAGGTTGTACATGCCGGACTGTCTAAACTATTACTGGTTGTACATCCAGGACTGTCGAAACTATTACAGGTTGTACATGCCGGACTGTCTAAACTATTACTGGTTGTACATGCAGGACTGTCGAAACTATTACTGGTTGTACATGCAGGACTGTCGAAACTATTACTGGTTGTACATGCCGGACTGTCTAAACTATTACTGGTTGTACATGCAGGACTGTCGAAACTATTACAGGTTGTACATGTAGGACTGACGAAACTATTACAGGTTGTACATGCCGGACTGTCTAAACTATTACTGGTTGTACATGCAGGACTGTCGAAACTATTACTGGTTGTACATGTAGGACTGACGAAACTATTACAGGTTGTACATGCCGGACTGTCTAAACTATTACTGGTTGTACATGCAGGACTGTCGAAACTATTACTGGTTGTACATGCCGGACTGTCTAAACTATTACTGGTTGTACATGCAGGACTGTCGAAACTATTACAGGTTGTACATGTAGGACTGACGAAACTATTACAGGTTGTACATGCCGGACTGTCTAAACTATTACTGGTTGTACATGCAGGACTGTCGAAACTATTACAGGTTGTACATGTAGGACTGACGAAACTATTACAGGTTGTACATGCCGGACTGTCTAAACTATTACTGGTTGTACATGCAGGACTGTCGAAACTATTACTGGTTGTACATGCAGGACTGTCGAAACTATTACAGGCTGTACATGCAGGACTGTCTTAACTATTACAGGTTGTACATGCAGGTCTGTCTAAACTATTACAGGTTGTACATGCCAGACTGTCGAAACTATTACAGGCTGTACATGCAGGACTGTCTTAACTATTACAGGTTGTACGTACATGCAGGACTGTCTAAACTATTACAGGTTGTACATGCCGGACTGTCGAAACTATTACAGGCTGTACATGCAGGACTGTCTTAACTATTGTACGTACATGCAGGACTGTCTAAACTATTACTGGTTGTACATGCAGGACTGTCGAAACTATTACTGGTTGTACATGCAGGACTGTCGAAACTATTACTGGTTGTACATGCAGGACTCTCGAAACTATTACTGGTTGTACATGCAGGACTGTCTTAACTATTACTGGTTGTACATGCCGGACTGTCGAAACTATTACAGGTTGTACATGCAGGACTCTCGAAACTATTACAGGTTTTACATCCAGGACTGTCGAAACTATTACAGGTTGTACATGCAGGACTGTCGAAACTATTACTGGTTGTACATGCAGGACTGTCGAAACTATTACTGGTTGTACATCCAGGACTGTCGAAACTATTACTGGTTGTACATGCAGGACTGTCGAAACTATTACTGGTTGTACATGCAGGACTGTCGAAACTACTACAGGTTGTACATGCAGGACTGTCGAAACTATTACTGGTTGTACATGCAGGACTGTCGAAACTATTACTGGTTGTACATCCAGGACTGTCGAAACTATTACTGGTTGTACATGCAGGACTGTCGAAACTATTACTGGTTGTACATGCAGGACTGTCGAAACTAGTACAGGTTGTACATGCAGGACTGTCGAAACTATTACTGGTTGTACATGCAGGACTGTCTTAACTATTACTGGTTGTACATGCCGGACTGTCGAAACTATTACAGGTTGTACATGCAGGACTGTCGAAACTAGTACAGGTTGTACATGCAGGACTCTCGAAACTATTACTGGTTGTACATCCAGGACTGTCTTAACTATTACTGGTTGTACATGCCGGACTGTCGAAACTATTACAGGTTGTACATGCAGGACTGTCGAAACTACTACAGTTTGTACATGCAGGACTGTCTTAACTATTACTGGTTGTACATCCAGGACTGTCGAAACTATTACTGGTTGTACATGCAGGACTGTCTTAACTATTACTGGTTGTACATGCCGGACTGTCGAAACTATTACTGGTTGTACATGCAGGACTGTCGAAACTATTACTGGTTGTACATGCAGGACTGTCGAAACTACTACAGATTGTACATGCAGGACTGTCTTAACTATTACTGGTTGTACATCCAGGACTGTCTTAACTATTACTGGTTGTACATGCAGGACTGTCTTAACTATTACTGGTTGTACATGCCGGACTGTCGAAACTATTACAGGTTGTACATGCAGGACTGTCGAAACTACTACAGGTTGTACATGCAGGACTGTCTTAACTATTACTGGTTGTACATGCAGGTCTGTCGAAACTATTACTGGTTGTACATCCAGGACTGTCGAAACTATTACAGGCTGTACATGCAGGACTGTCGAAACTATTACTGGTTGTACATGCCGGACTATCGAAACTATTACAGGTTGTACATGCCGGACTGTCGAAACTATTACAGATTGTACATGCAGGACTGTCGAAACTATTACAGGTTGTACATGTAGGACTGTCGAAACTATTACAGGTTGTACATGCCGGACTGTCGAAACTATTACAGGTTGTACATGTAGGACTGTCGAAACTATTACAAGCTGTACATGCGGGACTGTCGAAACTATTACAGGTTGTACGTACATGCAGGACTGTCTAAACTATTACTGGTTGTACATCCAGGACTGTCGAAACTATTACAGGCTGTACATGCAGGACTGTCGAAACTATTACTGGTTGTACATGCCGGACTATCGAAACTATTACAGGTTGTACATGCCGGACTGTCGAAACTATTACAGATTGTACATGCAGGACTGTCGAAACTACTACAGGTTGTACATGCCGGACTATCGAAACTATTACAGGTTGTACATGCCGGACTGTCGAAACTATTACAGATTGTTCATGCAGGACTGTCTAAACTATTACAAGTTGTACATGCAGGACTGTCGAAACTATTACAGGTTGTACATGCAGGACTGTCGAAACTATTAAAGATTGTACATCCAGGACTGTCTTAACTATTACTGGTTGTACATGCAGGACTGTCTTAACTATTACTGGTTGTACATGCCGGACTGTCGAAACTATTACTGGTTGTACATGCAGGACTGTCGAAACTATTACAGGTTGTACATGCAGGACTGTCGAAACTATTACTGGTTGTACATCCAGGACTGTCTTAACTATTACTGGTTGTACATGCAGGACTGTCTTAACTATTACTGGTTGTACATGCCGGACTGTCGAAACTATTACAGGTTGTACATGCAGGACTGTCGAAACTACTACAGGTTGTACATGCAGGACTGTCTTAACTATTACTGGTTGTACATCCAGGACTGTCTTAACTATTACAGGTTGTACATGCCGGACTGTCTTAACTATTACTGGTTGTACATCCAGGACTGTACTGTCTAAACTATTACAGGTTGTACATGCCGGACTGTCGAAACTATTACAGATTGTACATGCAGGACTGTCTAAACTATTACAAGTTGTACATGCAGGACTGTCGAAACTATTACAGGTTGTACATGCAGGACTGTCTAAACTATTACAATTTGTACATGCAGGACTGTCGAAACTATTACAGGTTGTACATGCAGGACTGTCTAAACTATTACAAGTTGTACATGCAGGACTGTCGAAACTATTACAGATTGTACATGCAGGACTGTCTAAACTATTACAAGTTGTACATGCAGGACTGTCGAAACTATTACAGATTGTACATGTAGGACTGTCGAAACTATTACTGGTTGTACATGCAGGACTGTCGAAACTATTACTGGTTGTACATGCAGGACTGTCTAAACTATTACAGGTTGTACATGCAGGACTGTCGAAACTATTACAGGTTTTACATCCAGGACTGTCGAAACTATTACTGGTTGTACATGCAGGACTGTCTTAACTATTACTGGTTGTACATGCCGGACTGTCGAAACTATTACAGGTTGTACATGCAGGACTGTCGAAACTATTACTGGTTGTACATGCAGGACTGTCGAAACTATTACTGGTTGTACATGCAGGACTGTCGAAACTATTACTGGTTGTACATGCCGGACTGTCGAAACTACTACAGGTTGTACATGCAGGACTGTCGAAACTATTACTGGTTGTACATGCAGGACTGTCTTAACTATTACTGGTTGTACATGCCGGACTGTCGAAACTACTACAGGTTGTACATGCAGGACTGTCGAAACTATTACTGCTTGTACATCCAGGACTGTCTAAACTATTACAGGTTGTACATGCAGGACTGTCGAAACTATTACTGGTTGTACATGCAGGACTGTCTTAACTATTACTGGTTGTACATCCAGGACTGTCTTAACTATTACTGGTTGTACATGCAGGACTGTCTTAACTATTACTGGTTGTACATGCCGGACTGTCGAAACTATTACAGGTTGTACATGTAGGACTGTCGAAACTATTACAAGCTGTACATGCGGGACTGTCGAAACTATTACAGGTTGTACGTACATGCAGGACTGTCTAAACTATTACTGGTTGTACATCCAGGACTGTCGAAACTATTACAGGCTGTACATGCAGGACTGTCGAAACTATTACTGGTTGTACATGCCGGACTATCGAAACTATTACAGGTTGTACATGCCGGACTGTCGAAACTATTACAGATTGTACATGCAGGACTGTCGAAACTACTACAGGTTGTACATGCCGGACTATCGAAACTATTACAGGTTGTACATGCCGGACTGTCGAAACTATTACAGATTGTTCATGCAGGACTGTCTAAACTATTACAAGTTGTACATGCAGGACTGTCGAAACTATTACAGGTTGTACATGCAGGACTGTCGAAACTATTAAAGATTGTACATCCAGGACTGTCTTAACTATTACTGGTTGTACATGCAGGACTGTCTTAACTATTACTGGTTGTACATGCCGGACTGTCGAAACTATTACTGGTTGTACATGCAGGACTGTCGAAACTATTACAGGTTGTACATGCAGGACTGTCGAAACTATTACTGGTTGTACATCCAGGACTGTCTTAACTATTACTGGTTGTACATGCAGGACTGTCTTAACTATTACTGGTTGTACATGCCGGACTGTCGAAACTATTACAGGTTGTACATGCAGGACTGTCGAAACTACTACAGGTTGTACATGCAGGACTGTCTTAACTATTACTGGTTGTACATTCAGGACTGTCTTAACTATTACAGGTTGTACATGCCGGACTGTCTTAACTATTACTGGTTGTACATCCAGGACTGTACTGTCTAAACTATTACAGGTTGTACATGCCGGACTGTCGAAACTATTACAGATTGTACATGCAGGACTGTCTAAACTATTACAAGTTGTACATGCAGGACTGTCGAAACTATTACAGGTTGTACATGCAGGACTGTCTAAACTATTACAATTTGTACATGCAGGACTGTCGAAACTATTACAGGTTGTACATGCAGGACTGTCTAAACTATTACAAGTTGTACATGCAGGACTGTCGAAACTATTACAGATTGTACATGCAGGACTGTCTAAACTATTACAAGTTGTACATGCAGGACTGTCGAAACTATTACAGATTGTACATGTAGGACTGTCGAAACTATTACTGGTTGTACATGCAGGACTGTCGAAACTATTACTGGTTGTACATGCAGGACTGTCTAAACTATTACAGGTTGTACATGCAGGACTGTCGAAACTATTACAGGTTTTACATCCAGGACTGTCGAAACTATTACTGGTTGTACATGCAGGACTGTCTTAACTATTACTGGTTGTACATGCCGGACTGTCGAAACTATTACAGGTTGTACATGCAGGACTGTCGAAACTATTACTGGTTGTACATGCAGGACTGTCGAAACTATTACTGGTTGTACATGCAGGACTGTCGAAACTATTACTGGTTGTACATGCCGGACTGTCGAAACTACTACAGGTTGTACATGCAGGACTGTCGAAACTATTACTGGTTGTACATGCAGGACTGTCTTAACTATTACTGGTTGTACATGCCGGACTGTCGAAACTACTACAGGTTGTACATGCAGGACTGTCGAAACTATTACTGGTTGTACATCCAGGACTGTCTAAACTATTACAGGTTGTACATGCAGGACTGTCGAAACTATTACTGGTTGTACATGCAGGACTGTCTTAACTATTACTGGTTGTACATCCAGGACTGTCTTAACTATTACTGGTTGTACATGCAGGACTGTCTTAACTATTACTGGTTGTACATGCCGGACTGTCGAAACTATTACAGGTTGTACATGTAGGACTGTCGAAACTATTACAAGCTGTACATGCGGGACTGTCGAAACTATTACAGGTTGTACGTACATGCAGGACTGTCTAAACTATTACTGGTTGTACATCCAGGACTGTCGAAACTATTACAGGCTGTACATGCAGGACTGTCGAAACTATTACAGGTTGTACGTACATGCAGGACTGTCTAAACTATTACAGGTTGTACATGCAGGACTTTCGAAACTATTACAGGTTGTACATGTAGGACTGTCGAAACTATTACAGATTGTACATGTAGGACTGTCGAAACTATTACAGGTTGTACATGCAGGACTGTCTTAACTATTACTGGTTGTACATCCAGGACTGTCTTAACTATTACTGGTTGTACATGCCGGACTGTCGAAACTATTACAGGTTGTACATGCAGGACTGTCGAAACTATTACAGGTTGTACATGCCGGACTGTCGAAACTATTACAGGTTGTACATGCAGGACTGTCGAAACTATTACTGGTTGTACATGCAGGACTGTCTTAACTATTACTGGTTGTACATCCAGGACTGTCTTAACTATTACTGGTTGTACATGCAGGACTGTCTTAACTATTACTGGTTGTACATGCCGGACTGTCGAAACTATTACAGGTTGTACATGCAGGACTGTCGAAACTATTACAGGTTGTACATGCCGGACTGTCGAAACTATTACAGGTTGTACATGTAGGACTGTCGAAACTATTACAAGCTGTACATGCAGGACTGTCGAAACTATTACAGGTTGTACGTACATGCAGGACTGTCTAAACTATTACAGGTTGTACATGCCGGACTGTCGAAACTATTGCAGGCTGTACATGCAGGACTGTCGAAACTATTACTGGTTGTACATGCCGGACTATCGAAACTATTACAGGTTGTACATGCCGGACTGTCGAAACTATTACAGATTGTACATGCAGGACTGTCGAAACTATTACAGGTTGTACATGTAGGACTGTCGAAACTATTACAAGCTGTACATGCAGGACTGTCGAAACTATTACAGGTTGTACGTACATGCAGGACTGTCTAAACTATTACTGGTTGTACATCCAGGACTGTCGAAACTATTACAGGCTGTACATGCAGGACTGTCGAAACTATTACTGGTTGTACATGCCGGACTATCGAAACTATTACAGGTTGTACATGCCGGACTGTCGAAACTATTACAGATTGTACATGCAGGACTGTCGAAACTATTACAGGTTGTACATGTAGGACTGTCGAAACTATTACAGGTTGTACATGCCGGACTGTCGAAACTGTTACAGGTTGTACATGTAGGACTGTCGAAACTATTACAAGCTGTACATGCAGGACTGTCGAAACTATTACAGGTTGTACGTACATGCAGGACTGTCTAAACTATTACTGGTTGTACATCCAGGACTGTCGAAACTATTACAGGCTGTACATGCAGGACTGTCGAAACTATTACTGGTTGTACATGCCGGACTATCGAAACTATTACAGGTTGTACATGCCGGACTGTCGAAACTATTACAGATTGTACATGCAGGACTGTCGAAACTACTACAGGTTGTACATGCCGGACTATCGAAACTATTACAGGTTGTACATCCAGGACTGTCTTAACTATTACTGGTTGTACATGCCGGACTATCGAAACTATTACAGGTTGTACATGCCGGACTGTCGAAACTATTACAGATTGTACATGCAGGACTGTCTAAACTATTACAAGTTGTACATGCAGGACTGTCGAAACTATTACAGGTTGTACATGCAGGACTGTCTAAACTATTACAAGTTGTACATGCAGGACTGTCGAAACTATTACAGGTTGTACATGCAGGACTGTCGAAACTATTACAGGTTGTACATGCAGGACTGTCTAAACTATTACAAGTTGTACATGCAGGACTGTCGAAACTATTACAGGTTGTACATGCCGGACTGTCGAAACTATTACAGGTTGTACATGCAGGACTGTCGAAACTATTACAGATTGTACATGCAGGACTGTCTAAACTATTACAAGTTGTACATGCAGGACTGTCGAAACTATTACAGATTGTACATGTAGGACTGTCGAAACTATTACTGGTCGTACATGCAGGATTGTCGAAACTATTACTGGTTGTACATGCAGGACTGTCTAAACTATTACAGGTTCTACATGCAGGACTGTCGAAACTATTACTGGTTGTACATGCAGGACTGTCGAAACTACTACAGGTTGTACATGCCGGACTATCGAAACTATTACAGGTTGTACATGCAGGACTGTCGAAACTATTACAGGTTGTACATGCAGGACTGTCGAAACTATTACAGATTGTACATGCAGGACTGTCGAAACTATTACAGGTTGTACATGTAGGACTGTCGAAACTATTACAGGTTGTACATGCAGGACTGTCGAAACTATTACAGATTGTACATGCAGGACTGTCGAAACTATTACAGGTTGTTCATGTAGGACTGTCGAAACTATTACAGGTTGTACATGCAGGACTGTCGAAACTATTACAGATTGTACATGCAGGACTGTCTAAACTATTACAAGTTGTACATGCAGGACTGTCGAAACTATTACAGGCTGTACATGCATGACTGTCTAAACTATTACAGGTTGTACATGCCGGACTGTCGAAACTATTACTGGTTGTACATGTAGGACTGTAGAAACTATTACAGATTGTACATGCAGGACTGTCGAAACTATTACAGATTGTACATGCAGGACTGTCGAAACTATTACAGATTGTACATGCAGGACTGTCGAAACTATTACTGGTTGTACATGTAGGACTGTCGAAACTATTACAGATTGTACATGCCGGACTGTCGAAACTATTACTGGTTGTACATGTAGGACTGTCGAAACTATTACAGATTGTACATGCAGGACTGTCGAAACTATTACAGATTGTACATGCAGGACTGTCGAAACTATTACAGATTGTACATGCAGGACTGTCGAAACTATTACAGATTGTACATGCAGGACTGTCGAAACTATTACAGATTGTACATGCAGGACTGTCTAAACTATTACAAGTTGTACATGCAGGACTGTCGAAACTATTACAGGCTGTACATGCATGACTGTCTAAACTATTACAGGTTGTACATGCCGGACTGTCGAAACTATTACTGGTTGTACATGCAGGACTGTCTAAACTATTACAGGTTGTACATGCAGGACTGTCTAAACTATTACAAGTTGTACATGCAGGACTGTCGAAACTATTACTGGTTGTACATGTAGGACTGTCTAAACTATTACTGGTTGTACATGCAGGACTGTCGAAACTATTACTGGTTGTACATGCAGGACTGTCGAAACTATTACAGATTGTACATGCAGGACTGTCTAAACTATTACAAGTTGTACATGCAGGACTGTCGAAACTATTACAGGCTGTACATGCATGACTGTCTAAACTATTACAGGTTGTACATGCCGGACTGTCGAAACTATTACTGGTTGTACATGCAGGACTGTCTAAACTATTACAGGTTGTACATCCAGGATTGTCTTAACTATTGCAGATTGTACATGCAGGACTGTCTAAACTATTACAAGTTGTACATGCAGGACTGTCGAAACTATTACAGGCTGTACATGCATGACTGTCTAAACTATTACAGGTTGTACATGCCGGACTGTCGAAACTATTACTGGTTGTACATCCAGGATTGTCTTAACTATTGCAGATTGTACATGCAGGACTGTCTAAACTATTACAAGTTGTACATGCAGGACTGTCGAAACTATTACAGGCTGTACATGCATGACTGTCTAAACTATTACTGGTTGTACATGCAGGACTGTCTAAACTATTACAAGTTGTACATGCAGGACTGTCGAAACTATTACAGGCTGTACATGCATGACTGTCTAAACTATTACAGGTTGTACATGCCGGACTGTCGAAACTATTACTGGTTGTACATGCATGACTGTCTAAACTACTACAGGTTGTACATGCAGGACTGTCTAAACTATTACAAGTTGTACATGCAGGACTGTCGAAACTATTACAGGCTGTACATGCATGACTGTCTAAACTATTACAGGTTGTACATGCCGGACTGTCGAAACTATTACTGGTTGTACATGCATGACTGTCTAAACTACTACAGGTTGTACATGCAGGACTGTCTAAACTATTACTGGTTGTACATGCAGGACTGTCGAAACTATTACAGATTGTACATGCAGGACTGTCTAAACTATTACAAGTTGTACATGCAGGACTGTCGAAACTATTACAGGCTGTACATGCATGACTGTCTAAACTATTACAGGTTGTACATGCCGGACTGTCGAAACTATTACTGGTTGTACATGCAGGACTGTCTAAACTATTACAGGTTGTACATGCAGGACTGTCTAAACTATTACAAGTTGTACATGCAGGACTGTCGAAACTATTACAGGCTGTACATGCAAGACTGTCGAAACTATTACAGGTTGTACATGCCGGACTGTCGAAACTATTACAGGTTGTACATGCAGGACTATCGAAACTATTACAGATTGTACATCCAGGACTGTCGAAACTATTACTGGTTGTACATGCAGGACTTTCTTAACTATTACTGGTTGTACATGCAGGACTGTCTTAACTGATACAGGTTGTACATGCAGGACTGTCGAAACTATTACAGGTTGTACATGCAGGACTGTCGAAACTATTACAGGCTGAACATGCAGGACTGTCGAAACTATTACAGGCTGTACATGCAGGACTGTCGAAACTATTACAGGTTGTACATGCAGGACTTTCGAAACTATTACAGGCTGTACATGCAGGACTATCGAAACTATTACAGATTGTACATCCAGGACTGTCGAAATTATTACTGGTTGTACATGCAGGACTTTCTTAACTATTACTGGTTGTACATGCAGGACTGTCGAAACTATTACTGATTGTACATCCAGGACTGTCGAAACTATTACTGGTTGTACATGCAGGACTTTCTTAACTATTACTGGTTGTACATGCAGGACTGTCTTAACTATTACAGGTTGTACATGCAGGACTGTCGAAACTATTACAGGCTGTACATGCAGGACTATCGAAACTATTACAGATTGTACATCCAGGACTGTCGAAACTATTACTGGTTGTACATGCAGGACTTTCTTAACTATTACTGGTTGTACATGCAGGACTGTCGAAACTATTACTGGTTGTACATCCAGGACTGTCGAAACTATTACTGGTTGTACATGCAGGACTTTCTTAACTATTACTGGTTGTACATGCCGGACTGTCGAAACTATTACTGGTTGTACATGCAGGACTGTCTTAACTATTACAGGTTGTACATGCAGGACTGTCGAAACTATTACAGGTTGTACATGCAGGACTGTCGAAACTATTACAGGTTGTACATGCAGGACTGTCGAAACTATTACAGGTTGTACATGCAGGACTGTCGAAACTATTACAGGCTGTACATCCAGGACTGTCTTAACTATTACTGGTTGTACATGCAGGACTGTCGAAACTATTACAGATTGTACATCCAGGACTGTCGAAACTATTACAGGTTGTACATGCCGGACTGTCGAAACTATTACAGGTTGTACATGCAGGACTACCGAAACTATTACAGATTGTACATCCAGGACTGTCGAAACTATTACTGGTTGTACATGCAGGACTTTCTTAACTATTACTGGTTGTACATGCAGGACTGTCTTAACTATTACAGATTGTACATGTAGGACTGTCTTAACTATTACAGGCTGTACATGCAGGACTATCGAAACTATTACAGATTGTACATCCAGGACTGTCGAAACTATTACTGGTTGTACATGCAGGACTTTCTTAACTATTAATGGTTGTACATGCAGGACTGTCTTAACTATTACTGGTTGTACACGCAGGACTGTCTTAACTATTACAGGTTGTACATGCAGGACTGTCTTAACTATTACAGGTTGTACATGCAGGACTATCGAAACTATTACAGATTTTACATCCAGGACTGTCGAAACTATTACTGGTTGTACATGCAGAACTTTCTTAACTATTACTGGTTGTACATGCAGGACTGTCTTAACTATGACTGGTTGTACATGCAGGACTGTCTTAACTATTACAGGTTGTACATGCAGGACTATCGAAACTATTACAGATTGTACATCCAGGACTGTCGAAACTATTACTGGTTGTACATGCAGGACTTTCTTAACTATTACTGGTTGTACATGCAGGACTGGCTTAACTATTACAGGTTGTACATGCAGGACTGTCGAAACTATTACAGGTTGTACATGCAGGACTGTCGAAACTATTACAGGCTGTACATGCAGGACTGTCGAAACTACTGTATTACAGGCTGTACATGCAGGACTGTCAAAACTATTACAGGTTGTACATCCAGGACTTTCTTAACTATTAATGGTTGTACATGCAGGACTGTCTTAACTATTACTGGTTGTACACGCAGGACTGTCTTAACTATTACAGGTTGTACATGCAGGACTGTCTTAACTATTACAGGTTGTACATGCAGGACTATCGAAACTATTACAGATTTTACATCCAGGACTGTCGAAACTATTACTGGTTGTACATGCAGGACTGTCGAAACTATTACTGGTTGTACATGCCGGACTGTCTTAACTATTACTGGTTGTACATGTAGGACTGTCTTAACTATTACTGGTTGTACATGTAGGACTGTCTTAACTATTACTGGTTGTACCTGCCGGACTGTCTTAACTATTACTGGTTGTACATGCAGAACTTTCTTAACTATTACTGGTTGTACATGCAGGACTGTCTTAACTATTACTGGTTGTACATGCAGGACTGTCTTAACTATTACTGGTTGTACATGCAGAACTTTCTTAACTATTACTGGTTGTACATGCAGGACTGTCTTAACTATTACTGGTTGTACATGCAGGACTGTCTTAACTATTACAGGTTGTACATGCAGGACTGTCTTAACTATTACTGGTTGTACATGCAGAACTTTCTTAACTATTACTGGTTGTACATGCAGGACTGTCTTAACTATTACTGGTTGTACATGCAGAACTTTCTTAACTATTACTGGTTGTACATGCAGGACTGTCTTAACTATTACTGGTTGTACATGCAGGACTGTCTTAACTATTACAGGTTGTACATGCAGGACTATCGAAACTATTACAGATTGTACATCCAGGACTGTCGAAACTATTACTGGTTGTACATGCAGGACTTTCTTAACTATTACTGGTTGTACATGCAGGACTGTCTTAACTATTACAGGTTGTACATGCAGGACTGTCGAAACTATTACAGGTTGTACATGCAGGACTGTCGAAACTATTACAGGCTGTACATGCAGGACTGTCGAAACTATTACAGGTTGTACATCCAGGACTGTCGAAACTATTACTGGTTGTACATGCAGGACTTTCTTAACTATTACTGGTTGTACATGCAGGACTGTCTTAACTATTACAGGTTGTACATGCAGGACTGTCGAAACTACTGTATTACAGGCTGTACATGCAGGACTGTCGAAACTATTACTGGTTGTACATGCAGGACTTTCTTAACTATTACTGGTTGTACATCCAGGACTGTCGAAACTATTACTGGTTGTACATGCCGGACTGTCGAAACTATTACTGGTTGTACATGCCGGACTGTCGAAACTATTACAGGTTGTACATGCAGGACTGTTGAAACTATTACAGGCTGTACATGCAGGACTGTCGAAACTATTACAGATTGTACATGTAGGACTGTCGAAACTATTTCAGGTTGTACATGCAGGACTGTCGAAACTATTTCAGATTGTACATCCAGGACTGTCGAAACTATTACAGGTTGTACATGCCGGACTGTATTAACTATTACAGGTTGTACATGCCGGACTGTCTTAACTATTACTGGTTGTACATGTAGGACTGTCGAAACTGTTACAGGTTGTACATGTAGGACTGTCGAAACTATTTCAGGTTGTACATGCAGGACTGTCGAAACTATTACAGGTTGTACATGCAGGACTGTCTTAACTATTACAGGTTGTACATGCAGGACTGTCTTAACTATTACAGGCTGTACATGCAGGACTGTCGAAACTATTACAGGTTGTACATGTAGGACTGTCGAAACTATTTCAGGTTGTACATGCAGGACTGTCGAAACTATTTCAGATTGTACATCCAGGACTGTCGAAACTATTACAGGTTGTACATGCCGGACTGTCTTAACTATTACAGGTTGTACATGCCGGACTGTCGAAACTATTACAGGCTGTACATCCAGGACTGTCGAAACTATTACAGATTGTACATCCAGGACTGTCGAAACTATTACAGGTTGTACATGCCGGACTGTCTTAACTATTACAGGTTGTACATGCCGAACTGTCGAAACTATTACAGGCTGTACATGCCGGACTGTCGAAACTATTACAGGCTGTACTTGCAGGCCTGTCGAAACTATTACAGGTTGTACATGTAGGACTGTCGAAACTATTTCAGGTTGTACATGCAGGACTGTCGAAACTATTACTGGTTGTACATGCAGGACTGTCTTAACTATTACTGGTTGTACATGCCGGACTGTCGAAACTACTACAGGTTGTACATGCAGGACTGTCGAAACTATTACTGGTTGTACATCCAGGACTGTCTAAACTATTACAGGTTGTACATGCAGGACTGTCGAAACTATTACTGGTTGTACATGCAGGACTGTCTTAACTATTACTGGTTGTACATCCAGGACTGTCTTAACTATTACTGGTTGTACATGCAGGACTGTCTTAACTATTACTGGTTGTACATGCCGGACTGTCGAAACTATTACAGGTTGTACATGCAGGACTGTCTTAACTATTACAGGTTGTACATGTAGGACTGTCGAAACTATTACAAGCTGTACATGCATTACTGTCGAAACTATTACAGGTTGTACGTACATGCAGGACTGTCTAAACTATTACAGGTTGTACATGCAGGACTTTCGAAACTATTACAGGTTGTACATGTAGGACTGTCGAAACTATTACAGATTGTACATGTAGGACTGTCGAAACTATTACAGGTTGTACATGCAGGACTGTCTTAACTATTACTGGTTGTACATCCAGGACTGTCTTAACTATTACTGGTTGTACATGCCGGACTGTCGAAACTATTACAGGTTGTACATGCAGGACTGTCGAAACTATTACAGGTTGTACATGCCGGACTGTCGAAACTATTACAGGTTGTACATGCAGGACTGTCGAAACTATTACTGGTTGTACATACAGGACTGTCTTAACTATTACTGGTTGTACATCCAGGACTGTCTTAACTATTACTGGTTGTACATGCAGGACTGTCTTAACTATTACTGGTTGTACATGCCGGACTGTCGAAACTATTACAGGTTGTACATGCAGGACTGTCGAAACTATTACAGGTTGTACATGCCGGACTGTCGAAACTATTACAGGTTGTACATGTAGGACTGTCGAAACTATTACAAGCTGTACATGCAGGACTGTCGAAACTATTACAGGTTGTACGTACATGCAGGACTGTCTAAACTATTACAGGTTGTACATGCCGGACTGTCGAAACTATTGCAGGCTGTACATGCAGGACTGTCGAAACTATTACTGGTTGTACATGCCGGACTATCGAAACTATTACAGGTTGTACATGCCGGACTGTCGAAACTATTACAGATTGTACATGCAGGACTGTCGAAACTATTACAGGTTGTACATGTAGGACTGTCGAAACTATTACAAGCTGTACATGCAGGACTGTCGAAACTATTACAGGTTGTACGTACATGCAGGACTGTCTAAACTATTACTGGTTGTACATCCAGGACTGTCGAAACTATTACAGGCTGTACATGCAGGACTGTCGAAACTATTACTGGTTGTACATGCCGGACTATCGAAACTATTACAGGTTGTACATGCCGGACTGTCGAAACTATTACAGATTGTACATGCAGGACTGTCGAAACTATTACAGGTTGTACATGTAGGACTGTCGAAACTATTACAGGTTGTACATGCCGGACTGTCGAAACTGTTACAGGTTGTACATGTAGGACTGTCGAAACTATTACAAGCTGTACATGCAGGACTGTCGAAACTATTACAGGTTGTACGTACATGCAGGACTGTCTAAACTATTACTGGTTGTACATCCAGGACTGTCGAAACTATTACAGGCTGTACATGCAGGACTGTCGAAACTATTACTGGTTGTACATGCCGGACTATCGAAACTATTACAGGTTGTACATGCCGGACTGTCGAAACTATTACAGATTGTACATGCAGGACTGTCGAAACTACTACAGGTTGTACATGCCGGACTATCGAAACTATTACAGGTTGTACATCCAGGACTGTCTTAACTATTACTGGTTGTACATGCCGGACTATCGAAACTATTACAGGTTGTACATGCCGGACTGTCGAAACTATTACAGATTGTACATGCAGGACTGTCTAAACTATTACAAGTTGTACATGCAGGACTGTCGAAACTATTACAGGTTGTACATGCAGGACTGTCTAAACTATTACAAGTTGTACATGCAGGACTGTCGAAACTATTACAGGTTGTACATGCAGGACTGTCGAAACTATTACAGGTTGTACATGCAGGACTGTCTAAACTATTACAAGTTGTACATGCAGGACTGTCGAAACTATTACAGGTTGTACATGCAGGACTGTCTAAACTATTATAAGTTGTACATGCAGGACTGTCGAAACTATTACAGATTGTACATGCAGGACTGTCTAAACTATTACAAGTTGTACATGCAGGACTGTCGAAACTATTACAGATTGTACATGTAGGACTGTCGAAACTATTACTGGTCGTACATGCAGGATTGTCGAAACTATTACTGGTTGTACATGCAGGACTGTCTAAACTATTACAGGTTGTACATGCAGGACTGTCGAAACTATTACTGGTTGTACATGCAGGACTGTCGAAACTACTACAGGTTGTACATGCCGGACTATCGAAACTATTACAGGTTGTACATGCAGGACTGTCGAAACTATTACAGGTTGTACATGCAGGACTGTCGAAACTATTACAGATTGTACATGCAGGACTGTCGAAACTATTACAGGTTGTACATGTAGGACTGTCGAAACTATTACAGGTTGTACATGCAGGACTGTCGAAACTATTACAGATTGTACATGCAGGACTGTCGAAACTATTACAGGTTGTTCATGTAGGACTGTCGAAACTATTACAGGTTGTACATGCAGGACTGTCGAAACTATTACAGATTGTACATGCAGGACTGTCTAAACTATTACAAGTTGTACATGCAGGACTGTCGAAACTATTACAGGCTGTACATGCATGACTGTCTAAACTATTACAGGTTGTACATGCCGGACTGTCGAAACTATTACTGGTTGTACATGTAGGACTGTAGAAACTATTACAGATTGTACATGCAGGACTGTCGAAACTATTACAGATTGTACATGCAGGACTGTCGAAACTATTACAGATTGTACATGCAGGACTGTCGAAACTATTACTGGTTGTACATGTAGGACTGTCGAAACTATTACAGATTGTACATGCCGGACTGTCGAAACTATTACTGGTTGTACATGTAGGACTGTCGAAACTATTACAGATTGTACATGCAGGACTGTCGAAACTATTACAGATTGTACATGCAGGACTGTCGAAACTATTACAGATTGTACATGCAGGACTGTCGAAACTATTACAGATTGTACATGCAGGACTGTCGAAACTATTACAGATTGTACATGCAGGACTGTCTAAACTATTACAAGTTGTACATGCAGGACTGTCGAAACTATTACAGGCTGTACATGCATGACTGTCTAAACTATTACAGGTTGTACATGCCGGACTGTCGAAACTATTACTGGTTGTACATGCAGGACTGTCTAAACTATTACAGGTTGTACATGCAGGACTGTCTAAACTATTACAAGTTGTACATGCAGGACTGTCGAAACTATTACAGGCTGTACATGCATGACTGTCGAAACTATTACTGGTTGTACATGCAGGACTGTCGAAACTATTACAGATTGTACATGCAGGACTGTCTAAACTATTACAAGTTGTACATGCAGGACTGTCGAAACTATTACAGGCTGTACATGCATGACTGTCTAAACTATTACAGGTTGTACATGCCGGACTGTCGAAACTATTACTGGTTGTACATGCAGGACTGTCTAAACTATTACAGGTTGTACATGCAGGACTGTCTAAACTATTACAAGTTGTACATGCAGGACTGTCGAAACTATTACAGGCTGTACATGCATGACTGTCTAAACTATTACAGGTTGTACATGCCGGACTGTCGAAACTATTACTGGTTGTACATGCATGACTGTCTAAACTACTACAGGTTGTACATGCAGGACTGTCTAAACTATTACTGGTTGTACATGCAGGACTGTCGAAACTATTACAGATTGTACATGCAGGACTGTCTAAACTATTACAAGTTGTACATGCAGGACTGTCGAAACTATTACAGGCTGTACATGCATGACTGTCTAAACTATTACAGGTTGTACATGCCGGACTGTCGAAACTATTACTGGTTGTACATGCAGGACTGTCTAAACTATTACAGGTTGTACATGCAGGACTGTCTAAACTATTACAAGTTGTACATGCAGGACTGTCGAAACTATTACAGGCTGTACATGCAAGACTGTCGAATCTATTACAGGTTGTACATGCCGGACTGTCGAAACTATTACAGGTTGTACATGCAGGACTATCGAAACTATTACAGATTGTACATCCAGGACTGTCGAAACTATTACTGGTTGTACATGCAGGACTTTCTTAACTATTACTGGTTGTACATGCAGGACTGTCTTAACTGATACAGGTTGTACATGCAGGACTGTCGAAACTATTACAGGTTGTACATGCAGGACTGTCGAAACTATTACAGGCTGAACATGCAGGACTGTCGAAACTATTACAGGCTGTACATGCAGGACTGTCGAAACTATTACAGGTTGTACATGCAGGACTTTCGAAACTATTACAGGCTGTACATGCAGGACTATCGAAACTATTACAGATTGTACATCCAGGACTGTCGAAATTATTACTGGTTGTACATGCAGGACTTTCTTAACTATTACTGGTTGTACATGCAGGACTGTCGAAACTATTACTGATTGTACATCCAGGACTGTCGAAACTATTACTGGTTGTACATGCAGGACTTTCTTAACTATTACTGGTTGTACATGCAGGACTGTCTTAACTATTACAGGTTGTACATGCAGGACTGTCGAAACTATTACAGGCTGTACATGCAGGACTATCGAAACTATTACAGATTGTACATCCAGGACTGTCGAAACTATTACTGGTTGTACATGCAGGACTTTCTTAACTATTACTGGTTGTACATGCAGGACTGTCGAAACTATTACTGGTTGTACATCCAGGACTGTCGAAACTATTACTGGTTGTACATGCAGGACTTTCTTAACTATTACTGGTTGTACATGCCGGACTGTCGAAACTATTACTGGTTGTACATGCAGGACTGTCTTAACTATTACAGGTTGTACATGCAGGACTGTCGAAACTATTACAGGTTGTACATGCAGGACTGTCGAAACTATTACAGGTTGTACATGCAGGACTGTCGAAACTATTACAGGTTGTACATGCAGGACTGTCGAAACTATTACAGGCTGTACATCCAGGACTGTCTTAACTATTACTGGTTGTACATGCAGGACTGTCGAAACTATTACAGATTGTACATCCAGGACTGTCGAAACTATTACAGGTTGTACATGCCGGACTGTCGAAACTATTACAGGTTGTACATGCAGGACTACCGAAACTATTACAGATTGTACATCCAGGACTGTCGAAACTATTACTGGTTGTACATGCAGGACTTTCTTAACTATTACTGGTTGTACATGCAGGACTGTCTTAACTATTACAGATTGTACATGTAGGACTGTCTTAACTATTACAGGCTGTACATGCAGGACTATCGAAACTATTACAGATTGTACATCCAGGACTGTCGAAACTATTACTGGTTGTACATGCAGGACTTTCTTAACTATTAATGGTTGTACATGCAGGACTGTCTTAACTATTACTGGTTGTACACGCAGGACTGTCTTAACTATTACAGGTTGTACATGCAGGACTGTCTTAACTATTACAGGTTGTACATGCAGGACTATCGAAACTATTACAGATTTTACATCCAGGACTGTCGAAACTATTACTGGTTGTACATGCAGAACTTTCTTAACTATTACTGGTTGTACATGCAGGACTGTCTTAACTATTACTGGTTGTACATGCAGGACTGGCTTAACTATTACAGGTTGTACATGCAGGACTGTCGAAACTATTACAGGTTGTACATGCAGGACTGTCGAAACTATTACAGGCTGTACATGCAGGACTGTCGAAACTACTGTATTACAGGCTGTACATGCAGGACTGTCAAAACTATTACAGGTTGTACATCCAGGACTTTCTTAACTATTAATGGTTGTACATGCAGGACTGTCTTAACTATTACTGGTTGTACACGCAGGACTGTCTTAACTATTACAGGTTGTACATGCAGGACTGTCTTAACTATTACAGGTTGTACATGCAGGACTATCGAAACTATTACAGATTTTACATCCAGGACTGTCGAAACTATTACTGGTTGTACATGCAGAACTTTCTTAACTATTACTGGTTGTACATGCAGGACTGTCTTAACTATTACTGGTTGTACATGCAGGACTGTCTTAACTATTACAGGTTGTACATGCAGGACTATCGAAACTATTACAGATTGTACATCCAGGACTGTCGAAACTATTACTGGTTGTACATGCAGGACTTTCTTAACTATTACTGGTTGTACATGCAGGACTGTCTTAACTATTACAGGTTGTACATGCAGGACTGTCGAAACTATTACAGGTTGTACATGCAGGACTGTCGAAACTATTACAGGCTGTACATGCAGGACTGTCGAAACTATTACAGGTTGTACATCCAGGACTGTCGAAACTATTACTGGTTGTACATGCAGGACTTTCTTAACTATTACTGGTTGTACATGCAGGACTGTCTTAACTATTACAGGTTGTACATGCAGGACTGTCGAAACTACTGTATTACAGGCTGTACATGCAGGACTGTCGAAACTATTACTGGTTGTACATGCAGGACTTTCTTAACTATTACTGGTTGTACATCCAGGACTGTCGAAACTATTACTGGTTGTACATGCCGGACTGTCGAAACTATTACTGGTTGTACATGCCGGACTGTCGAAACTATTACAGGTTGTACATGCAGGACTGTTGAAACTATTACAGGCTGTACATGCAGGACTGTCGAAACTATTACAGATTGTACATGTAGGACTGTCGAAACTATTTCAGGTTGTACATGCAGGACTGTCGAAACTATTTCAGATTGTACATCCAGGACTGTCGAAACTATTACAGGTTGTACATGCCGGACTGTATTAACTATTACAGGTTGTACATGCCGGACTGTCTTAACTATTACTGGTTGTACATGTAGGACTGTCGAAACTGTTACAGGTTGTACATGTAGGACTGTCGAAACTATTTCAGGTTGTACATGCAGGACTGTCGAAACTATTACAGGTTGTACATGCAGGACTGTCTTAACTATTACAGGTTGTACATGCAGGACTGTCTTAACTATTACAGGCTGTACATGCAGGACTGTCGAAACTATTACAGGTTGTACATGTAGGACTGTCGAAACTATTTCAGGTTGTACATGCAGGACTGTCGAAACTATTTCAGATTGTACATCCAGGACTGTCGAAACTATTACAGGTTGTACATGCCGGACTGTCTTAACTATTACAGGTTGTACATGCCGGACTGTCGAAACTATTACAGGCTGTACATCCAGGACTGTCGAAACTATTACAGATTGTACATCCAGGACTGTCGAAACTATTACAGGTTGTACATGCCGGACTGTCTTAACTATTACAGGTTGTACATGCCGAACTGTCGAAACTATTACAGGCTGTACATGCCGGACTGTCGAAACTATTACAGGCTGTACTTGCAGGCCTGTCGAAACTATTACAGGTTGTACATGTAGGACTGTCGAAACTATTTCAGGTTGTACATGCAGGACTGTCGAAACTATTTCAGATTGTACATCCAGGACTGTCGAAACTATTACAGGTTGTACATGCCGGACTGTATTAACTATTACAGGTTGTACATGCCGGACTGTCTTAACTATTACTGGTTGTACATGTAGGACTGTCGAAACTATTACAGGTTGTACATGTAGGACTGTCGAAACTATTTCAGGTTGTACATGCAGGACTGTCGAAACTATTACAGGTTGTACATACAGGACTGTTGTCTTAACTATTACAGGTTGTACATGCAGGACTGTCTTAACTATTACAGGCTGTACATGCAGGACTGTCGAAACTATTACAGGTTGTACATGTAGGACTGTCGAAACTATTTCAGGTTGTACATGCAGGACTGTCGAAACTATTACTGGTTGTACATGCAGGACTGTCTTAACTATTACAGGTTGTACATGCAGGACTGTCTTAACTATTACTGGTTGTACATTCCGGACTGTCGAAACTGTTACAGGTTATACAAGGAGGTCTGTCGAAACTATTTCAGGCTGTACATGCAGGACTGTCGAAACTATCTCATTCTTTGTAAATTTTGTTTTGGTAGGTGTTTGTTTGTAAATATAAATTGTCTGTGGGGTTGTAAAGTAGAAGAACATCTTGTTTTGAATAATAATGAATGTTGCTAAGTGATCCTATGTGGGGCGAGCGACGAAAGTAAGCGAGCTTAGCATACAGGTACCACTAACTCATGTGATATTGTATTATGGGATGGTGTATAATTGGACTGATTAGTATGTATTGTATAGGTTAAGTAGGTATAATATAGTAGTATCTTGTTAGCACCTAGGGTGTGAACAGCTGGTTGTACGGTAGCTGTCACGGATATAGTCCTGGGGGCAGGGCGCAGTCAGTAGTTATCATTCAGTTTAGTTATTGAGATGACTTACCGGTGTAGGGTTGTCAGTCATGTTTTGTAGGTAGTTCATTATTAGTTTCATTGTCTGATTGTATCATATCATTATTTGTTATTCATGTATCTCGATACACAATATACTGATATACTGCAGCTAGTTTCACTTCAGTCTTCTCCAGCTCACCCCTCGAGCGGGATAGTGCGTGGCCGTGGATCCGGGACCGGGCGCCGATAGCGCTTCCACATGGGGGCTTGTCCGGGAGTAGATAAACTGACAGTCTGACAGGCCTACCGCGCTACCCGCTACCGGCAACAGGTACTCTAACTCTGTCTGGCCTACGACGCTATCGCTACCACGACCAACTACCGTACCCATCACTGCATCAGGCAGTCAGACTGTGGGTGGCGGGTCTCTGACGATTATTCCACTGTATGCCTGCGCGTCGACCCGAGCGCAAACAAGCTGGAAGCGTTAACTTTCCCACGGGTAAGCCTTCCTATCGGCAGAAACTGCGTTCCGCTTCTGGTTCTCCTCATCCAGACAGCACGGACGAACATTCGTACCTCTACAAGTCATCGGGAGCTGTTTCAAAGTTGCGTCGTAGTTCTCTCTCGCCCTCGTTACACGGATCGCGACGGCAACTGGGATCCTTGAACCGATCAATTTCAGGGCCGCCGACTACTCGACGACGTGATTCTCTGACGGTTGCTCCGCCGACTACTCGACGACGGGATTCTCTGACGGTTGCTCCGCCGACTACTCGACGACGGGATTCTCCAACAGTTGCTCCGCCGACTACTCGACGACGAGATTCTCCAACGGTTGCTCCGCCGACTACTCGACGACGGGATTCTCCAACAGTTGCTCCGCCGACAACTAGACGACGGG
>JAUCBJ010008346.1:0-60520 GCA_032718475.1 Nemertoderma westbladi | reverse complement strand
CATGAGTAGCAAAAATTTGAATTTTTTTCGGTAAAGTCTGATTTCACCGGTACCTGTCATCCGAAATATGGATTGTGATATATCGTTGGATGCGGGTCCACTAACTGTACATTCACATATTTTCAAGGAAAAAATTCGATCAAGGGTTTTCGAAATATTTTCGAATTACCGGAAGCAGACTTTGGACGACCATATCTCCGGTACCGGTAGGCCTATTGAGTCGAAATTTTTTTTAATCTACTTAGAACACTCCAGTGAATGTTTTTTAGTTTGAAAGTTTTGTCCCAAAATGCTCAGAAGTAATTTCGAAAAAACTGATCATTTCGCGATCATGATCTTTTGACCCCCTAGAATTGAACTTTTTTTATGGTCAAATTTTGGCTACCCCCCCTAATTCGAGGGTGGGGAATCTTTTTGTAATGTTAAGTTTTTTCATACGGTGAACTCACAGGACTTGGTCTTCGAAATAAAACCGAAAACATGATCTTTCATGATCATGGCCTGATCAAATCGCTTTTTAAAAATTTCGAAATGCTTAAAAGTTGCCCCTTCTTAATAGAAGTCGATTAGTAAAAAAAAAATCGGGGGTCTCAAACAAAGTTTTCGAGAAAATCGGGAAAAACCGAAAAACACGATCTTTTATGATCAGGTATCAGATCTCGAGAACCGGTTGTCCGATCGAGCCAATGTTTTTTTTAATCAACTCAGAATAGACCATTGAACATTTCTTACAATGAATGTTTATTAGAAAAATGCTTAGATTCGATTTTAAATATACTGATCTTTTCGCGATCATGATCTTGAGTTTTGACCCACTAGACTTGGACTTTTTTATGCCCAAATTTTGGCTACCCCCGATAATTCGAGGGTGAGGAATCTTTTTGTGATGTTAAGTTTTTCCATACGGTGAACTCCCAGGACTTGGTCTTCGAAATAAAACCAAAAACACGATCTTTTCTGATCGCGGCCTGATCAAATCGCTTTTTGAAAATTTCGAAATGCTCAAAAGTCGCCCCTTCATCATAGAAGTCGATTCGTAAAAAAAAAAAATCGGGGGTCTCAAACAAAGTTTTCGAGAAAATTTGAAAAAACCGAAAAATATGATCTTTAATGATCAGGTATCAGATCTCGAGAACCGGTTGTCCGATCGAGCCAATTTTTTTTTTAATCGACTCACGGCGGTGTTCTGAATGTTTCCTACAGTAATTGTTTATATCCAAAATGCTTAGTTTCGATTTTACGAAGTCCGATCTTGGCGCGATCATGATCTTGCGTTTTGATCAGGAAGAATTCACTTTTTTAAAATCTTTTAACGGGAATCATGACTAATGTGGGGTCGCTGATTCTTTTTGTAATGTTAAGTTTTTCGATTGGAGCAAGCCTTGAGTGTCCGAATCCTGATCAAAACTGATCTTTGCTGATCATGGTCAAGATCATGATCTGATCGCTCCAAAAAAAGTTTTTTTAAATGTAAACCCTATGCTGCCTATCGATTGGCGCCGGTCCCAAGTCCGTAGCATTAGCGGTTCTGGAGATTCCTGCATAGCAACGAGGTTGCTAGGGAGGCTGACTTTTTGACTCAAATTGGCCCTAGCCGGAGAACCGTAGACTTTTGAAACGTAATGTATATGGGAAAAAGTCTTCTAGATAAATTTTGGGGGGGGTCTAGGAACATCCTATTGTTGGTTTTCGCTTAGTTGCTGAGATCTTGTGCTCCCTAAAATTCCGGTCAATCTATAAAGGCGTTGCAATGACTAGAACCGTGGCCGGGCACGGATACGAGTTCTCCGAACATGATAACCTGCGGTTGGGGCCCTGACCGTCCAGTAATCTGACAGTCTGATGCAGTGCTATTAGATGGAAGACTTCCACCATACTACACAAGTCCCTAAAAGGTGCCACCCTGCTCCATAGCGCGGGAAATTCAAATGATTGAAAGACATGTTATTTGTACTGGAAATAAGGGTGGCAGATCAGATCTGCCTGTCTGCCACCTATATTTTGGCGGTAAATTCAAATCTGTTTTAACATTGAATACATGAATAGAGTAAGACTAATGTAATTCATTGAATCAGAATAAATTATTTATTATCGGTTTAACTCACTCATCCGTTACTGTTGTTGATGTATCTATTCTGGGACTTCGAGCAGCTCGTGAACAACTAAACCGCTGACGTTAACTAGTCTGGGGCATAGAGCAGCACGTGAACAACTAAACTAGCTGGTTACCTAGTCTGGGACTTCGACCAGCACGTGAACAACTAAGCTGACTGGTTAACTAGTCTGGCGCTTCGTGCAGCACGTGAACAACTAAACTGGCTGGTTACCTAGTCTGGGACTTCGAACAGCACGTGAACAACTAAGCTTAACTAGTCTAGGGCTTCGTGCAGCACGTGAACAACTAAGCTGACTGGTTAACTAGTCTGGGGCTTCGTGCAGCACGTGAACAACTAAGCTGACTGGTTACCTAGTCTGGGACTTCGAGCAGCACGTGAACAACTAAACTAGCACGTTAACTAGTCTGGGGCTTCGAGCAGCACGTGAACAACTAAGCTGACTGGTTAACTAGTCTGGTACCGTACATGTCTGGGATAGATATAGCAGTATAGGCAGATGCATTATACACCTATTGTTATTACAGTAGGCATACCTGCGATATATCAGTTCCCTGCTATATTGTTATAATTATAATGTTCTGATGTAATTATATATAACTGATACAAGCAAATAATAAATGTTCTTTACATTTACTGCTAGAAGTTAAGCCAAATCCCCCGATCCCCCCTCCTCAATTTGCAATTTTGCTCGAAGTCCCAGAGACTAGTGAACAAGTCAGCTTAGTTGTTCACGTGCTACTGGAAGTCCCAGACTAGTTAACCAGTCAGCTTTAGTTGTTCAAGTGCTGCTCGAAGTCCCAGACTTGTTAACCAGTCAGCTTTAGTTCAGTCGTTGTTCACGTGCTACTGGAAGTCCCGACTAGTTAACCAGACTGCCAGACAGCTTAGTTGTTCACGTCTGCTCTATGCCCCAGACTGCCTGTTCGCGCTTTCAGACCTTTGGCAGTTTAACCCGCCAAATTAAGATGTCTTCTAGATATTAAATCGCTTTTTAGCCTATGACAAGTATTTGATTCACTACACTAGTCGAAACCAATCTGTGCGCGATCATTCACCCGCTGGATATTCCCGGGAGATTGGGTTCGACGGCTTAATTTTATTGCTATGTAAGCCTAATGTATTATTCGACTGATAGTATTATATAATCTCTGACAATATTATTCACCTTCGGGAATATTAACAGTTCCTTTAGGACGTGGCGCTTTATCTATATAAACAGAGTTATGACTTAAACTACTCACAACGATATGGCTTAATTATAATTCACATATATGGCGCATTCTTTAGGAATTGCTTCTTTAACAGACTCACTCATACACAATGCTGCACAATACTGCACACTAATCTGCCAATCTTCACTGATTTTAGTCACATATAAAAGGAACACAGACTGACTCATGTAGGGTCTATCAAATAACATTAGATTCACTTCAAACCACTTTAACATAAGTCACAATCGTTATAGGTAACCTTTCTCTCTTACCTTCGGTATATCAAGAATATTGGGTTTTCGGGGTTATTTCTCGTTATTCCAATATAATTCATCAACAAATATAATGAATAACCGACAACAAATAGCAGTATACAGTATCGATTGAGCAGGTAATTTTAGCAGTTTCAGCAGTTATACGTCAGTTATTAAAAGCCGTGTGCCGTGTGTGTGTGTGTTAAAGGATATATGTCCTTATAATTAAACCTACTAGTGTTGAGCTAAAAAGCAGAAAGCACAAAACACTACAAAGCCGTTCTTTCGTGGCTTTGAAAAACTCGTGACTACTACTCTATACGAGGATACCAACTACCCTTATTCCACGAAGCTCCCGTTCAACACAGAGAAAGAGCAGTGAGATAGGAAAATTTCAGTTCAGTAGCTCTGTGATAGGTCAAAATCAAGGCTAACTCAAATTCTATTGGGAGATACAAAACAAGGCTATGACGCAACCTTCCTAGGCTGGTTGGCCGATTAAACAGAGCCCAGATACCTGCGTACAGCAAATCAGCCAATAAGCTGATAGCTTGCACTATTTTAGCTATAGATCCCCTTTAGAGTATTCTAGCGACCGGGGGGGAACTGGCCAACAAGGCAAACGAATCAGTTATCCCACAAAAGCTTTTACACCGCTCCCAGAAAATGGGATTTAAGTCTATAAAATATACAAAATCACAATTTCTAATATACAAAAATACTCTAAACAGTTAGTCTTTCTTGCGCGGACGGCGTTTACGCAGTTTCTTGAGGCTAGCAAGAGTCCTTTTCTCTTTGGGGCGAGCCACTTTACGAGGAGGGCTGTAGCTCCTAGGCGAAGGGTGCAATATAATTGCATCAGAAGGTGCAGGGTTACGATCGGTATACCCGCCGGTCGAAGTACCTGGTTGGTTAATATCAACCTCAGTGGAGCGAGATCTAACGGCCTTTAGAGCGCGTCTCAGGACAGCAGCTCCTACGGGTCCTTGACGGGTCGTCTGGACACTAGCGGTGGGTGGACCGTGAGTGGTGAGAAACTTTCTCGGTTTAATGGTTCTCTCCAGCTCGCGTTCTCGGGTTCGATATTCATATGGGCGCCGAGATACTTCCTGGAGTTCAGGATGCGAGTTCACGAAAATGTCGCCATACTCAGGGTCCTGACGGATAAAATTGATCAGGTGATATGTGGTTATATCATTAGGGTTAACGTTTCTAAGGTATTTCCTGACAAACTTGGTGGAAATACACTCACCAACACGCTTTATTAACTCGTAACTTGGTACGCGTGTTTTCTGTTCAATCGACGCGAATAGGTAAGGATGGAACGTGTAAACTCCCTCGTAAGCTCGTCCAGGGTAATAGCGATGTCTGGATTCGCAATGTAAATCTGCGTTCGCTTCCCAAGCTCGGATGTATCGCAGGGTGATCATCTCGTCTACGCTCTCTAAATCGCGATTAAAGGGACAATTGTAACTTGTACTTCCCTTTGAGTGATTAGTTGGCCTAAATATGATCTCCCACTCCACAGCGAAATATTCATCCGGTCTGGTAGCTCAGTACAGTCACCCGGCTGATGATAACCAGAAGTTTGAAACCTAGGTACCGGGTTCGAGCCCCAATAGGGCCGGTTGATATTTTTCGCTATGGAGAGCATTATCATATTGTCCTATCTACATTATATATTTAATTCACCGTCACTCACCCCACAACAATTCATTTATTATTATTAATTGTAACTTTCATGTCCTTTAAGTTGGCAGTAGTGACATTGAGTCATAAATTGTGGGCAGACGGCAAATATATGAGAGTTATTAAGCCGGCAATAAGCACAATATATTTCCATCATCGGTTGTTCGAGGAAATAGGAACAAGGTACGCTCGAGTCTAGAGGAGTGAAGTGGTCTCTCGATGCGCATAATCGACAACGTTTTCGGGAAACGTAGTTGGCGTGTCGATAATCGTACGCTGTGAGACGCTGTGGACCTTGATACCACTCTATGACATAATCATTGTCACTACTCCGGGAAGCCGTAGGTTGAATCGCTTCTGATTCCAAGCATACTGGTTCATCCTCCAGCTGCATAGACGAAGTGGGTGCGTCGGTTTCCGTAAGTGGACCCACTGTCTGTATTTCCACGACAGAATAACCTGTAGATATTCGGGGTCTTTGTATAACGGATGAATGTAGGTTCTGTATACAAACGTCTTGAAAGACGGCAAATCCAGCGCTACTCAGTTTCTCCGCAGCTGAGTCTCTAAGACTGAGCTTGGTCAGCGCGCGGTCCTTGAACTGACTATCGACGTTACGGAACGGAGTCAGAAAGCGCCGGAAACATTCGAAACGTATGAACTTATTGTGTTCATCTAACTTGGCGAGTTTAGTTCCAAGTATTAAGGGATGAGCGCGTATGGTACGACTGCACACATCGGCTAGCCAACCGGCAAGTGCTGCGTTTTCAAAGATCGTGTATATAGCTAAGGAAGGGCGAAGGGGAACACTCATAAAGCTATATACGGCACCAGGCGCAGTTAATGGTCCATCAAAATATAAACGAGAGTAATGATCTCCATATACTTGCTGGTAATTTATAGGATTTCCAACTTTGAAATTCCAACCATATTCTTGAAAGGCAAGATGTCCGATGGATGTCCGTTGTACTTTAGTAATGCCGCTGGGTGTATTGGCATACATAGTGCGAAAGAAACCTCGGCCTTCGGCCCAAGGAGCAATCAGCTGAGTATCAACGAAAGGGTATGGAATGTTCTCCATATTCCTGTTGTATGCCCAATATGTTTTCCGACAGTGACATTGATGGTAGTGGTAGAGAGCAGGGGGAGACCTAGGTCGTATTCAGAAATATTCCGAAATACGATCTCAGTAGGAGGATTGTTACATTCGAGGACTATCTCCAACTGGATTTATCCCCAGTGCGATGAGGGAACAACCAGTTCAATGATATGTTTGCCTCAGTTGTTCTACATAAGATTTATATCCCCAATCATTAAGGGAGGTGAACAACCAGATTTATGACACATAATGGTACCAGTTGTTCACAAACTATCCGCGTGTCCTTTCAGTCCTTGTATCACGGTTGTGGACTTGAGGAAATTAGGAAGTGGTTGATTATCTAATCAAGAACGAGAGGGTGGAAGTTGATATCATAAATATCAACAGAATATGACATGGACAGGAGGTGCGGACACCAATATTAGCATCCAGATGAACAGTAAGGGATGGGAGGTTTAGTATTCGTTTCCCGAAGCTCCGAGCGCGTTGGGAAGAGAAGGTGGGGGAAGTATGTTGTATTTTCAATAGCGATGTATGGAGGGACAAAGGGAGTAAAGAGGAGGAAGGATATATGGTAGTATCCATAAGATACCACAATGGACGAGCTTTCCGTTACGTCATCATTCATTCTTGTCCTTTAATTGTGACACTGATCACAATAATTACAGGAAAACGATGAAGGAAGAGAAATTTACAGTCTCCAGAAGGAGACCGCCCGCGAGCACCCGTGCCCCGGGGAAAACTATTCACATTATGGACCCTGGACATTAACCCATGTCTCTTCTCCAGTGGTTCTCCTTTATTTGCCTGTATCAACCTTCTTCCACATTCTATCCTTCGAGTTGATTTCGAATAGAATTCTCGTGTTCTATTCTCGATTTATCGTTTCGACTCCGCTGGGTATGATATTTAAATAAAACCATTTCCCTTTCGGTGTCTACATCGTCCGTATCGTGTAAATCAATAGGATGACCAGTGGTCAAGAAGTCCATATACGTACCATTACGATGCGTGTAGCGAGCAGTGAACTTTCTATAATCCAATTCACGCGTAAGTTGCTCCTGGGACATTGGCGGTTCGATATAACGACCATCGTCCTCCGTAGTAGTTGGATCAGCGTCGCCGCGTATCAAGCTATCGACAAACGCTTGTAAAGGTAGAGTATATCTCTCCCTGATACCAAGATCATCTTCTATTAATTCAGTCATATCTGCTATACAAGTTCACCAATATTATAGTGAGTTTATATATCGTTAGGCGAGCGGGCGTTGCTGCCTATTTCTCCCTTGCCCCCGGACAGTAGGAGATTCTCAGCGCCGATGTACCGCTGTAGCTGTACTTTCGCCAACGACGTAGCTGTACAACGACAACGATAACCGGCACAAGTCACTCCACTGTCCGTCCCAAAGGCTTAGATGTACTTCAGGTATTCCTTGGAGAGTTAGGTTACTCTACGATTGCGACTAGCTACTGTAAACACACTTTAGCAGTAACATTCACCTATAAACTCACAAATACCACACAACTGGTCACAACTACGCACATTCGGGCCATTTGTCCGTTAGTCAATGCCTTCCAGAATGTCACTGTATTGTTATGTATCCTTGGATACTAGCAGTGCGCTATTTATTCCTTATGCTATTCAATGGGACAAGCTTTCTATTGTTCTTTTAACTCAATTCTAATTCTAGCGTGGTTGTTGCTATGGTGACATTATGCAAAACTAGCGGTAGAATTAGGGTAATTCCAATGCATACAGATCTGGGATGTTATTTAATAGTAATTCTTTAATAGTCAATGTCCTGTTTTATACATGACTTTATGAATTTTATCGGCTATTGACTATGTTTGGGAGACTTTCGCACACTCATATGCTTAATAAGATAAATCTCCGCTCCCTTGATCTATTAATTAATGGAAATTTTGGGAATGTTATAAATTGCGTAAAATGGCAATTTATTAAATTCATTAAAAGACATGAATTTAAATTTATTCCCTGAAATTTTATTATTTGATAATTAAATGGGCATATTTTGATTCTAGAACATGTCTAGGGACACAAGATCCTTAATTCTAAGAAAATTGTCTCTTTAAGATGCTACGATATCTTAATTGACTAGAATTGTTGAAGGATCTGAATTTTACAGATTTTGACTTATTTGATTTGTAAATATTAACTAATTAATATTTGAGATGGGCACCGATTTATTCCAGAACTTGTCTGGGGACGTTAACCACTGATTCTATAATTTGTCTGTCAAGTATATCGGTGGGTGCCACGATATCTTAATCGACTAGAATTACAGATGGTCAAAGGGTTTAACAGATTTATTTTGCGTTATACGCTACTGTTAAAGGGACATCACACTACTATATGTATTATTTAATATACGGTATGAGAGCAATATCGCACGAAGCAATGTCAGTGTGAAGAGGCAAGTCGTTTCCAAGGTCTACCCAGAGCTTGGTTTAGCCGAGACACGATGTTAAACTCTGTACGTACTGCAGTAGCAATACAGGAAAAAACTCATTTATTTTGTGCCAATACATTTCTACCTAAACGGGTGGCCCTTCTAAATTGATTTAGATACTGTTCAGTTATGCGCATGCGCCAGGCCCATTCCATGTAGGTGATAAGAAGGGCGCTGTGATTGGCCATTTATCTGTTTGCTGGACGAATAAGAAAGCTAGTAGCTACTCATATCCAAGTAAAAACCGGTTTACTGAATTTTATGCAATGTCAACGAGAACTTACTGGAACCGGTAAAAACCAGTTTTGTTATTATATGGTTGCAAAACAGACCTATATTCTTACAGTATTTACTCTTTAAGATTTTATATTGAATTTTGTTTCAGATTGTATTAAATTTATCTTATATCCAAGTTCTGATTTTGTACCGTTAAATGTATTCGTACCTATAGATATGTATTAACCCAATTATTTTGTTTGTGTTGGTAATTTTGCAAATCACTATGCGATAAAGACATCCAGTGATCGGTTCGGAATTAAAACCCCATTGTTTTAACATGAGAGGCGCATTCTCCGTCTAATATAATTATGGAGTGAGGAGGTCGAGCCGTACCGGCCGACTGCAGGAGCCCAAAATGGATGGATGATGTTACACAACACGAGTGAAACATAAGGGCAGTAAGTTGGACTGGGCAAGCCACAAGGGGAGGGGGGTCTCATTAGGTTGATGTACACAATTCCATTAGGTTAACTGGTGCTTTAACTATTTCCTGTACTTGGGTTTGGGCCAAATTGAACCGGGATACCCCATCATAATAACCACACAGGCATCACGGAAGTGCAAGGGGGGGAGAGTGTTGATATATATTTGGTATCAGCGCTCATCGTTTTGGCTTAGGTTTGGGTCTCATTGGGATACTAATATTCATTTCACTTCATCTTAAATATTTTGACCTTTTGTTTGGGGTGAGTAAGCTTTTATACCAAGTTTCAGCTACAGCATTATTCACTGTCCAGAAATAAATGTATTTGGGTATTTAGATAGCTAATCATCTCTCACAATCATTAGATTGACACTCTTACAGTTACTTTACAGAGTAGAAGTGAAAATTAGAGAATATCGGCAAATTCATCCACGAGATAACCAGGTTTAGTATTGCGTATAGTTTCCTTCCTTTTACTACCGTCGACAGCGGTGCGGTGTATAGAAATATACAGAATTTGTTATAGCGGGAAAATTTAAGATAAATTGTTGTTTATATTTGTTTGTTTACAAATTGTACTCGATACAACCCTTACCTATCGGCAGTTTAGCTTGCAGTATACGTGGTGGATAAGGGGGCATCACGCTAGTAAATTGTATTAAAGGTTGATAATATTAGCAGGCAGGCAGGGATTCCTCACCAACTGGAGTTTCCTTGTTGAGCTTTATATAGACCGGTTTATTGTTTTGTTTTCTTTCGAAACTGATACGTATTGCGATAATTTGATACGTATTCTACACACGAGGATCTGAACTTTGCATTCCTAATACTCTGCCTACCAATAATACTTAAATATAGTAGTGGCTTTATTGTACTTTAATAAGTACGGACATTTCATCTTACTGTAGTTACGTATTTATAATATAATACGGACAGTAAGGAAAGAGAAAAATAATTATTTCTTCGCCGTCTCACTAAATATAATATAAGTAATTACGTACGTAATAAACACGAATATATTGCACTATTCTACAAAATAATCGCTAAATAATATTCTACTAAATTAAATAAAACGATTATAATAAAATTACATAGTAATACATACATAAATATAAAAATAATAAAATAATATAAAATAATAGAGTCACACGCCCACTCCGAACGATATTAAGTTGGGGAGTCCCTAGATGTCGGTTGGATTAGGGAAGTGGTCGTGGGAAGAGTTTCTTGCCTTCCATAGTTTCCGGAGAGCTCTCTGTCTCTTTCCAGTAAACATAAACGACCCACTGGGCGATTGAGCTGTTGAGTCTCAAAGACTATCCCTGGTTTCTTAAAGTTCCGCCGCATGACGACGAGCTCTACTGTTCGCACCAAACCATCGCTCGAGATATAAGTCTCGATGATACGTCCTGTTTGCCATCGCTTACGTGGGAGATCGGGGTCCACAATAAGCACCATGTCTCCAGCGCTGACGTTTTCTTGCTGCGCAAACCACTTAGTTCGAAGTTGTAGAGTGGGCAGGTAATGTTTCTCGAAATGGTCAGCGAAACGACGGGATAGCAACTGCATAAGTTGCCAGGTTCGACGGCAGTACTCGTCTCCGTCTGTGATCTCCGATCGTGGGAGCATGGCTACGGGTTTCTTCAGTAGAAAGTGCGCGGGTGTTAGCGCTTCCAGGGAATCAGGATTTGAAGAGACTGGCATAAGCGGTCTTTCGTTGAGATAGGCGGCGATTTCCTCCATTAACGTCCGCAATAGTTCGTCGGTGAGATAAGCGCGACAAGGTACAATAAAGTGGAACGCAGTCTTCACGCTCCTAATCAATCTCTCCCAACTTCCTCCCCACCAAGGGGCGTCGGCGGCGTTGAAGGTCCAGCTAGACGCTGTTATCCTTAGCTGATCGTCCACCTGTCTTTTGTTCCAGTCCTTTACGTAAGCTTGAATTTCGTTGTTGGCGCCAATGAAGTTCGTTCCCTTATCCGATCTCATCGTGTTACTGGTTCCGAAGCGAGCGATCTGTCGTCGTAAACTCAACACGAAGCTGTTGGTGGATAGATCGTTTACCATATCGAGATGAATGGCTCTACAAGTCATACAAACGAAGATGACACACCATCTCTTGACTATAGTCCGGGCACGATATACTTCAATAGGGCCAAATAAATCCACACCGGTATTAGTAAAGGGTGGTTCATAGAAGCTTACTCTTTCCCTAGGTAATTCTGCCTCTCGCTGCGTTAAAGGCCTACTGAATGCTTTCCTACAGGGTATACAGTTCCTAAGAACTTGGTTCAGAGCCCTACGAGGTTTATAAAAATAGTAGCGAGTTCGAATTTCGCTCAGAACTCGTTCTCTACCAGCATGGTACAGTTTGCTATGAACATCTACAATTATCTTGATTTGTATGTCAAGATTTCTAATGAGTATGGGAAACTTAGTGTCAAAGGATAACGGGGCGTTGGTGAGCCGACCTCCAACACGTATTAACCCATCTATCATGGTACTAGAGAAGCGATCCCTTAAGCGCATCTGCGGATTTCTTAACAACAGGAAATACTTATCGGAATCCTCATAGCATTGTAGAAGTCTCAGCATCTGTTTGTTGGTTTCATCATGCTCCTGGTAACTGATCTTCTCCTTTAGAAACCTGTCGGATATCTTGTATTGGGGAAGGTCTTTAACAACATGGACTCGTGCAGATGTTGATGGAGCATCATCACTATTGGGCTTTGTCCCGGAGTAACGATGATGAAAACATCGTTTCAGATAGGTGACAGCTTTACAGAGCCGATTCCAGGAACTGTAGTGACGTATCGCTCTCTGCAAGAGAGGTGAGAGTCCTTGCGAAATATCTGGTATTCCAGATTTCCAATCCTTGTCACGGATTTCCAAGACTTCTTTAGTCGTGGCGGTGGGTTTCTTATCCAAAGCATCCTCTCCGGAAGTAAATAATACAGATAGATCAACCGCAGGTTTAAACAACTTCGATTTACTCGCTCGAGTTTTGGGTTTAACTTTCTCCGCTCCCTTGGCCTGTCTGATCTCTGCGGTTGTGAGATGGGGTGGCCATTCTTCTTCTTCTCTGTAGAGAAAGTCAGGTCCTCCTAACCATTCAGGAGTATTTACCAATTCCTTTGGAGTCGCTCCTCGGGACGCGATGTCTGCTGGATTAATCGTTCCGGGGCAATGTCTCCATTGGTCCATCGTCGTGCGACTAAGTATGATGGCTACCCTGTTGGTAACGAAGACGCTGAACTGACAGACTTCATTGGTTATATACTCTAACACGAGTAAAGCGTCGGTCCAATAGACAGTCTTCTCTAATGGATAGTCAATCTGTTCGGTTACATTCCGGCCGATGGCTGTAGCGTATAGAGCCGCTTTTAACTCCGCTCGAGGAACTTTCAACTTGTTGTTGATTAATGCCTTAGAAGTAACCAAGGCGACTTTGATTCCATCCGGAGTTTCCACTCTTAGGTAGGCTACTATACCGATTCCCATATCGCTGGCGTCTCCAAACACATGGAGTTGATAGGAATACGTAGGGAGAACATGACCAAAATATGAACGGGAAATTATAAAATCCTCGATAGCTGGCAGAGAATCTTCCCATTTCATCCACTGCTTCAATAATTCCCCCTTAAGTGGATCGTCCCATGAGTGGTTTTCAAGCCACATTTGTTGTACCAAACTACGAGCAATCAATATAACTGGGCTAATAAATCCCAATGGATCGAAATAAGTGCTCAGTATACTTAAGCAAATCCGTTTGGTTCGAACTGGATTATCTCGCTGTTTTAGCTGGAAAAACAGGATATCTCGCTCTGTGTCCCATTTCAAGCCGAGTGTCTTGGTCTCTGGCAGATCATCTTTGATCAAATCGAGATCTTTCGCTCCTCGATCTTCCGCAGGGATCGACTCCAGAAACTCACGGGAGTTGCTGGTGAATTTGGTTAATCGAAATCCACCTCTTTTTAAGCACTCTACCGTTCCCTTAGCGACCTCAATGGCTTCCTCAACTGATGGGAGGGACTTCAGATTGTCGTCCATGTATATGTCTCTCTTGATGTTGTCGATCACTTCCTTAGAGAATGCCTCTCGGTTGTCCTCTGCAGTAGTACGCACTACCGAACAGGCGTTGGAAGGGCTTGAGATTATCCCAAAGGCCTGGATGGTCATCCAGTACTCCACCGGTTTCTGGTTGAGGTCTCCTTCGGGCCACCACAGAAATCGTAGACTATCTCGATCTCTATCTAACACCTTGACTTGTAAGAACATGCCTTCTATATCGGAGGCGAAAGCAATCGAATATTGTCTCAATCTTAAAAGAATTCCCAACAAAGATTGAAGTAAGTTGGGTCCGGGTAACAATTCAGAGTTAAGGGATTGACCCATGTAAAGAGCGGAGCCATCAAACACTACTCTCACTTCATGTGGCTTACCGGGTTTAGGAACGTAATGGTGAGTTAAGTAATACGTTCTTTCAGTCACAGGTGTTTCTTCCGGTACTCTCTCCGCGTATCCCTTACCAATAAATTTTTTCAGCTGTGTTTGATACATTGTTTTAGCTGAAGAATTAGCCGTAAGTCGTCGATGGAGTTGCGCGATTCTTTTTTCCGCCAAAGGTCTGTTATTGATGAACTTCGGTTCTCTCTTGCGAAAAGGTAAACCGACTTCGTACCTTCCTTGATCTTTGAGGAAACGTGTAGTTGTCTCTTGGATCTGCTTGGCCCTTTCCTCTTCCACCGACAAGGCTTTATCGTAGGAATTGGGCTCTACCGCCTCTTGCGTAAAGAATCGTACTGCATGTTCATCTCGAGTCTTGGCATTGCAACGCTCAATGACGTCATTTAACTCGTCGTTGTAAGCTTCTCGTTCAGGTGGATAGAGAAGTTGACATAAGTTCACTTGGTTTTGCCAAGCCTCGTTTTCCTTAAGGAGATCGATGGTATTCTCCTCATCAAAAAGCTGGTGAACGTCGTCGTTATCTGAGGAGTGTGGAATTCCCTCAGTTGAATCGTCTCCCTCACTAGCATCATCTTCCCATTCACTCACCTGGCAGACTCTCTCTTGCGGTAGTCTTTCTCTGAGTGTTCTACGGGAAGGGCCAGTAAAGTACCAACCTACTCTAGTTCTTACCGCATAGGTCTGTAGGGGCTGCGGTTGAGCAGGCCGTTTCTCTAATGTCTCCAGCGCCTCATGCGCGTTTTGGCCGATGAGTATTTGCACTCCAGGATAATCAGTCTGGAATCGAGGTATGTTAAGATGTTGGATGCTCTCATCCTCGTCCCAATTATAAAGGTCTGCTTGAGTAGTAGCGAAGTTCTTTATAGCCACCATTTTCACTGACCTTATGCTGTGTTCTCCTAGTTCGTCCTGGGGGGTGGACAATGCTCCTACATAATAATCCGCTGTAATTGTAGATTTCCAAACTTGCATAATGCCGGACATGTTGAGCTTAGTTTGGAACTTGGGTTGTCCAGCAAATATATCTTCGGCTAGCTCTTTATCGATGAATGTTCCTGTGCTGCCGGAGTCCAGGAGGGCGTTCACTACATAACTCCGTTTAGGTCCGTGAACCCTTACCTGCACCACAGGAAACTCTCGGATCCCTACGTTGGAAGATGGCTCTTTCCAAGATGGTTGTCGTTCGGAAGTAGTTAGAGTGAAGTCGTTGTCTGTATCTTTTTCATAGGTGAGCGCTCGATACACTGCGGTATTTATCATGTAACAGGATTCGTTTTCGTCCGAGAACTCGTCTGTATAGCATCCTTCCATCTCAGATTGATCAGTGTCGTTCACATCACTGAATTGGACATGTAGCTCGGAATCACTTACCTGATTCGGACTATTTCGATCGAATTCAGCATGCAACAAGATATGATGTTTCGCACCACACTTTGCACACCTTATGTCAGAGAAACAGGTACGCCGTTGGTGTCCTTGTCTGAGGCAATTATAACATAACCGCTTATCCCACATGACTTCGCGTCTCTCCGTTAATGACTTCTTCAGGAATTCATCACACATATTCAAACGGTGGGTCCCGTCACACAGCGCACATTTCGGTTTGATGTTACTTACCTTATTTTGAGTCACATTGTGTACACTTGCCTTTTCTTCGGGCTTTCTCACCGGAATTCTCTTGGGAGACGTGGGAGGAGTTTTTCTTACCTGTTCTCTCC
This sequence comes from Nemertoderma westbladi, assembly GCA_032718475.1. Classification (NCBI taxonomy): domain Eukaryota; kingdom Metazoa; phylum Xenacoelomorpha; order Nemertodermatida; family Nemertodermatidae; genus Nemertoderma; species Nemertoderma westbladi. Next base: position 44,791 of record JAUCBJ010008346.1, on the reverse strand, counting down.
TGTCATTTGATCGAGACTTGAATTTACTCACCTGATCTTTAGGAATTTTATTTACGTAATAAGATCTATCAGTGTCTTTCCCGCTATCTTCTCCTTGAGAAGTCTGGCTTTCGCCGTTGTCTGTATAACATACTGGTGTTACCTTTCTCCTAGAGACGGGTTTTACACTTACCTTGTTTTCCGGTGTCTTCTCCCTAGACAGTTTCAGGAGCTGTAATTTCACTTCTCCATCTAGGAATGACATGAGATCAGCCATGGTAGGGTCTCGTCGTTGTTGTTCCATCATATATAACACTTTCTTATCCCAGCGTGTACCTACTCTACCTTTCGGTAAAGTAGAAGCCACTGCTCTAATAACCATAGTGTTCTGATACTCATGAGACTTACCTAGCCAATCTAATTGTCTGCAGATCTCCTGGATCTCATCGGAAAACTCGATAATTCCGCTACTAATAAACTTTCGGGGCGCTACTAATTTTGCATACAAGTACCCAGCGATATTATTCCTATTACCATACCTGATGTTTAGTGTATCCCAAACTTGTCTTAATCCGTCTGGATGTCCAATAAACTTTAACGCCATTAACTTGGGAGATCCTTCCAAGCACTCGATGAGGTATCTAAGTTTTTCTCCATTAGATAGTACAGAGTTCTGTATGTTATCTTTGTAATATTCATTAAAAGGTAACCATTTCATCTCATCTCCATTGAATTTGACGATCTCTCCCACCTTTACCGCTTGCCGGGCTTCGGTTCTAGCCATTTGACGCGTAAAACTTTCTTGGGCCATCGTGTTATTTAATATCGAGTTATCGGTATATAAATTTCTCGGATTATGATCAGTTCTATATGGAATATCATTATCAACAGGTCTATAATTACCCTTAATAGGGTTCACTATAGGAGTTTCTACTTCGCTAGCAGTATAGATGCGTGTAGGCTCCACACCTTGCGCATGAGATACTTCAGACCTAACAGGTTGACACATTGTTACAGAGGGTGGTGGTATACCCTTTTGCGTATTTACTAATTTATCTCGTTCTAGCGCGATACTTTGCTGCACTTCTTGCAACTCTAGCCTACTTTCCCTTACTGTGCCTTTGAATTGTTGAACTGTCTCCTGCATCTGTCCGAGCAGGAGATCCATCCCCCGTCGTCTCTCGTCCACCCATTCGACCGCCGAAGCGGGAGTCACCAACGTTGTAGCGGGCGGACGAGGGACAACGGGCGACAAATCTGGAATATTTCGCTCGGGGTCCAGGACCTGAACTGTCTCCTGGGCAGTTCTACTGGGCACAGGTAGCTTAGTGCTATGTAGAGGGAATTTAGAGGTGGCTTCAGGGAGCACAGGTGTGTCTATCACCGAAGGGGTGATTTCAAGAACAGGCCTAATTATTTCAGGCTCATCTACTATAGTAGGGAGTCTTTCTATTTTAATTATTTGGTCTGTGGGCTCTGTACTACCTAAGTTAGTGTTATTTAGTTGCCTTCTAACAGCTGGAGGCAAATCAGGCAATTTCTGACGGTGGAATGTTCTTTTACGTCTGCTTAGACGAGATCTATTTCCTTTGCCTTCAGTATCGGTGGTATCGCCTTCTTCAGATGATGTATATCCCTGTCTTTTGGGAGTAGATCGATTCATCATCTGCATATTACTAGCTGTTAACTGTTTACTGAAGTCGTCTTGCTTCTCTTGAAGATTTTCCAACTCCAGTTGGGCGATCTCTTCAGCCGCTCTCCGTTCTGCTTCCGCCACCGCTGCCGCTTTTGCCTCTGCCGCTGCCGCTTTTGCCTCTGCCGCTTTTGCCTCTGCCGCTGCTTCTGCTGCTGCCGCTTTTGCCTCTGCCTCTGCTTTTGCTGCTGCCTTTCTGTCTTCTATACGTTTTTTCCTTACTTGTTCTTCTTGTTCTCTAACGATGCGGAGTTGTTCATCGAATTTAGCCTGGTTCGCAGCCCTCATTTCCACATCGATGGCATCCAACACAAGCTTGGTTCCTTCGCTATTAGGGCTAAGTCCATCTAACCTTCTTCTCAATTCGTCATCACCTAAAAAACGTTGATAGTCCGACAGATAGATGTCAATGGCATCCCTCTTATGCGGCTTCTCTGCCGTCGCTTCACTTTCCACTTGGGAAAAAGTAGCGTCTGTTGATTCTCCTTGGGTTGAGCGCTCCTCCAGCTGAGCTTTCCACTGAGCTGTTCCTTGAACTTGGTGACTCACCCGTTGAAACCAAGTCTTTACGGCAACTTGCAACGACGTGTCTTGTCTTCGTTTAGAAGCCTCCTCAAAGGCTGATAATATTAACCTGATTCGTAGAATTCTTTCTCTTACTTGATAAAGCAGCTGTCCCTGCTCTTGAGGTCCTTGAGGTTGTTGTAAAAGTTGCTTTTCTACTCGCTCCATAGAGCTGAAGAATCCCTGTGCGTATCCGGCTGCGGACCTCTTCCACACAGCTGGATCGATGGTTTCCTTGGCTACTCCCATCCGGTGTATGTCTTCCCAGGCAGCTTCGGATAAATCAAACGGGAGTCCGGGTCCGGGGAAGTTCCATTGCGACTCGACCATGGACTTCAGTTCTTCCCTTGTGTATCCAGCATAACTATCTCTAGTTGAACGCTGGCTTCTCGCCCAATCGATCTGGTGTTCTTCCACAGCGATCAATAACCTAGTGAGTACGGCTGCAGGAAGGATGAGAAGGGGATCTGAATAAGCCTCATCTGTCATCCTTGCTCCGCGTTCGGGTGTCAGTTCTACCGTATCTTCACTACTGGAGTTGTCGGGCCGCTGAGAAATAAGTTCTTGGCTCGCGGGTTGTTGCTGTTCCGCTGCTTCTTGATCCCGCTTGACCTGAGCTCGAGTGCCTATGATAGACCTACGATGTTGGACCAGCCTAGGTTCTTTTACTACTACTGGAGGGATGACCTTCCTCACAGTGGGAGGTGAACTGAACTTACGACCAGACGGTTGTACGTCTCTATCTGAGTCGCATATAGTTACATCTAATAAACTGTCTGACAGGTTCTGCTTAGTATCAGACATGTCTATGTATACCGTTGAATGTCTACTGCTGTATTACAGTCTGAGCAAATCTAGTAACTCAGTATTAACTGCTAGCCTAGTAATTAATTACCGATACTGCTACTCAGTGTAGTAGGATATATATATAATATATTAGAACACCGGTATGCTTTTGGTATATATAACTATATAAGTATTATTACAGACTAGGTTTATCACAGAATACCGGTATAATTTTAGCACAAATATATAAATATATAATAGGCCTATCGTAAATACCGGTATATCAATTATTTTAAATAATTGAATTTCTGAATTTTAGGGTTACTTGGTTACTTTAACTTACTTTATTGCCGTTAGTTAAGCAGTAGTCCAACTGATATTGAGACCTAATTGTTATATGGTAGGCCTACTATTTATAAATCGTTAGATTTGATTTATAATATATATATACCCGTTTTAATGGGTTTTGTCAATATTTGAAATAAATGTTATTATTTCTGGGGAGTAATCACTACACAAAGCGGTGCGCTGTCAGTGAAGTGTTACTTATAGGACACTAAAACAAATAATTCTAATTTACCTAAGTTACTTAATACTACAAATTACGTACAATTCGGGTTGAGATTACAATCTCTAAATAAACACAAAAATTTACAAAAACACAAAATACGAATTTTTTAGGGTGATTTTACAAGAAGTCTACAAACCAGCCTAACAATAGGTTAGAATCTGGTTATTACAACGGACAGGGTACTACGGTATTTGAAATAATAAGTAGTAGTAAATACACTGCGTTGTCCAGATAGGAAAATACCACCGCCTGACGACCTATAGCCGTATCGCTACAGGTACTACGTTATGTATCACGGAGTGTTCCCACCTAGAAGTTAATAGAGCTAATCGAAAGTGCCTATCAACCACTTTACAACACAAATATAATGGCTACACTAATTACTTCGGAAAGTACTGTACACTAAACCCTAAATTAGGTACGAGTACTTGTACAACATATAATCAGTAGTTAAATATACTTGAACAGCTAAAATAACCACGGCATCTGCTGGAGTGACCGATGCACAAAATCACCAGTCTTTACCTACGCCAAGCAGCGCGTGTAGTACCGGGGTTAATTTAACTATAGCGGTATGTATAACAAACACAATTACTGTAGGAACAAACTTGGGGAATGAATGTTGCGGATAATCGCATAAACTCTGAATAATAAATATTACGCTACGCGTACAAACTACTCAAACAAAATGCAGACCGAACACTGACAGACTACTATCAAGCCTAAACAAACTACGGTATATGCAGACTCCGAAATAATTAGGTAGTATGCGTTCTAACCCAGTAGTACGACTTATTCTTTAGTTGGGGGTTTACCTTACAGCGTTCGCTGCCCCTACTTCCTAATCGTTCTTTATCGGACAGGTGATCTACACACGCTGCAATCCGTTCAGACCTAATAACAGCCAGACAACTATCCAGCCTACAAATTATCTAAATAAAATTATACGCTACCCGTACAGACTTACACAAACAAAGTACAGACTAAACGATGACAGACTACTCTCAAGCCTAAATAAACTACAGGACATGCAGACTCCGAAATAATTAGGTAGTATGCGTTCTAACCCAGTAGTACGACTTATTTTTTAATTGGGGGTTTACCTTACAGCGTTCGCTGCCCCTACTTCCTAACCGTTCTTTATCGGACAGGTGATCTACACACACTGCAATCCGTTCAGACTTAACAGCAATCAGACAACAGCTCAGCCTACAAATTGTCTGTACAATCTGATCAGGCTTACACGTCTTCTGTTCAATACTGGCCTACAAACAAATAAAACTTGACAGAAATAAGTAAAATCTCAATAAAAAACCAGGGCGGCCGTTCCCTGATTAAGTACTAAGACCTACCGGTATACAACAATCAAATCGAATAATACTAATGTACTTATACGGGAAGTACCGGTTAGAACAGTTAGGCCTACGGACCTACAGAAGTACCGGTTCTGGCAGTTGGACCTACGGGCCTACAGCAGTACCGGTTCTTGCAGTTGGGCCTACTGACCTACAGAAGTACCGGTTCAAGTTTACCGGTTGACCGGTATTTTCAACTTTATTGCTTACTGCAATAAAGAAGCTATATATCCTTTAATGTTCGCGCTTTCAGACCTTTGGCAGTTTAACCCGCCAAATTAAGATGTCTTCTAGATATTAAATCGCTTTTTAGCCTATGACAAGTATTTGATTCACTACACTAGTCGAAACCAATCTGTGCGCGATCATTCACCCGCTGGATATTCCCGGGAGATTGGGTTCGACGGCTTAATTTTATTGCTATGTAAGCCTAATGTATTATTCGACTGATAGTATTATATAATCTCTGACAATATTATTCACCTTCGGGAATATTAACAGTTCCTTTAGGACGTGGCGCTTTATCTATATAAACAGAGTTATGACTTAAACTACTCACAACGATATGGCTTAATTATAATTCACATATATGGCGCATTCTTTAGGAATTGCTTCTTTAACAGACTCACTCATACACAATGCTGCACAATACTGCACACTAATCTGCCAATCTTCACTGATTTTAGTCACATATAAAAGGAACACAGACTGACTCATGTAGGGTCTATCAAATAACATTAGATTCACTTCAAACCACTTTAACATAAGTCACAATCGTTATAGGTAACCTTTCTCTCTTACCTTCGGTATATCAAGAATATTGGGTTTTCGGGGTTATTTCTCGTTATTCCAATATAATTCATCAACAAATATAATGAATAACCGACAACAAATAGCAGTATACAGTATCGATTGAGCAGGTAATTTTAGCAGTTTCAGCAGTTATACGTCAGTTATTAAAAGCCGTGTGCCGTGTGTGTGTGTGTTAAAGGATATATGTCCTTATAATTAAACCTACTAGTGTTGAGCTAAAAAGCAGAAAGCACAAAACACTACAAAGCCGTTCTTTCGTGGCTTTGAAAAACTCGTGACTACTACTCTATACGAGGATACCAACTACCCTTATTCCACGAAGCTCCCGTTCAACACAGAGAAAGAGCAGTGAGATAGGAAAATTTCAGTTCAGTAGCTCTGTGATAGGTCAAAATCAAGGCTAACTCAAATTCTATTGGGAGATACAAAACAAGGCTATGACGCAACCTTCCTAGGCTGGTTGGCCGATTAAACAGAGCCCAGATACCTGCGTACAGCAAATCAGCCAATAAGCTGGTAGCTTGCACTATTTTAGCTATAGATCCCCTTTAGAGTATTCTAGCGACCGGGGGGGAACTGGCCAACAAGGCAAACGAATCAGTTATCCCACAAAAGCTTTTACACTGCCAGACTAGTTAACGTCAGGTTTAGATGTTCACGTGCTGCTCGAAGTCCCAGAATAGATAAAACAACAACAATGCCGGATGAGTGAGTTAAACCGATAAGAAATAATTTATTCTGATTCAATGAATTTACATTAGTCTTACTCTATTCATGTATTCAATGTTAAAACAGATTTGAATTTACCGCCAAAATATATATAGGAGATCTGATCTGCCACCCTTTCCAGTACAAATTACATGTCTTTCAATCATTTGAATTTCCCGCGCTATGGAGCAGGGTGGCACCTTTTAGGGTCTTGTGTGTAGTAGGCCTAACCAGCTAACTGCCCCAACTGTTAGGCCTACTACACTCAGACACTGTAAGTCTACAGGGAGGGGGGGGGGGGGGGGATTCGACTAGTACATTGTACCATGTTACAGACATACAGATAGGCCTACACTGCTACACAAAACACAAATCCAGGGCAAATGAGTAATAAATATAGGGCATAAAAGGTAAAAAAATTGTACAGGGCATTAAAGGAAAAATAAGCCAAGGCCATCTAACTAAACAAAAATAACTTATATTTAGATGTTATTTAGATATTTTAGATGTAGTTATTTTAGATTAGATATTTAGATGGCCTTGGTAAGTAGGCCTACTAACTGACTAAGGAACCTGTAAGGCTGTAAGGCAGTAAGGTACTGCTGCAGAGCAGAGGTCTGGAGGTTGAAGTTATCTTATTACTCTTTTATCTGCCTTTACTCTGTTACTTGGTCAGTTTGGTGTGTCAGTCACAATCTGTCAGTCCTGCAGTCGCAGTGCAGTGGCTGAGTGGTAGTCTGTCAGTCAGTCAGGCAGTCTGGCAGTAGGCAGGCATATATCTTAACTATTCAAACAGCCAAATACTGAAATAGGGACTAAGTAAGGTCGATTGACGCAATATACCGGTACCGCTAAATTGAACCAATCTCCGTTCTTCTGGGGTAAATGGGTAAATCGACGCAAATATCTGCTGATTGATTACGAGCAAAAATGAAACTGTTAGTGTTCTATTGACTCTCTGCTCTCTCTCTTATTGTTTGTAAACTGTCACTGTTCCTTACCGGTCTGCCGGTGCTTGATAATTGACATTGTTATTTCGTTGAGCTGTTGAGAGACAGAGATTAGATTTGTGGATGAATTGCAGTGCTGCAGTGATTGTTGATTCGATTCTTTGCAAAGAATCACTACCGGTAATAATAAAAATAATCCATAACTTATGTATGTATGGTATAGGCCTATCTCTTCTGCTCTACAGTATATCCTCCTGTCTTCTGCTGTCTAGCTGCGGAATTTAATCATGCATTCTTTGGGTGTAGATCATTTTCAAAATAATGACCAATATTTAGATAAATTAAATGAGTTGTTGTCTCGTTATTTGTGGGTTCATCGTCACAAAAACGTGAACTACGCTACAGACAGGATATGGACCGAGATACCGGAAGATTGGAAGGTTTTTTTAAATGGAGTGACCGATAGCGGTCTCAGCCAGTTGGTTACGGGTTCTGTGTTAGATGATTGTCCGGTGACATTGCGTAAATATATTGAAAGTTGCCGCGAAATGACTGTAACGAGAGACCTTAAAACAGGAGTAGAGAAAACTAATTTAAATGGAAAACTCAGAAAACATATGAATATAAAGAAGTTGCACGAGGTCCAACATTTATCAATGTTTGTAGCGAAACAATGCGAGAAGATTAACTGCCGTATTGTTGTAGATGTTGGGGCCGGGTTGGGTTACATAGGCCATATACTCAGCGAATGTTACGGTCTGTACGTTATATGCGTGGAGGCGGCGTCTAGATTAATTCGGAAACCGAAATATTCATCCAATAACTCGACTATAGATGGAAGCGGATCTATTCGATTCGTGAATTTAACGGTCAGCGATTCTCCTGAATGCGCCGACGATATTCGCCGTTTGATTCGAAACTGTAAGTTTGAGAGAAACTTACCGGATTCGAGTGTTTGCCTTATCTCTTTACACGGATGCGGCGACTTAACTCCAGTGACTATTAATTTATTTTCCGACATTTCGGAAATACAACTTCTTATTTCTATATCCTGTTGTTATCACAAAATGTCACTGTCGGAGGATACTGGTAGCCAAGGATTCCGCTACTTTCCCATGAGTGACTCTGTACGCAACCGTCGCCTCCCGCTAACAACCCAGTCATTCCGACTCGCAGCGCAAGAGACTTTGTCCAAATGGTTGACGCAATCTCCGTCGCAGCGTGGAGTTCATCGTCGCAACTTCGCTTACCGAGCCGTTCTAGAACAATTCATGGTGGAACGGGGAACTGAAGGATTCGTTCCACATCATCATAGAATTCTACACGGAGTTACAAACTTCGGCGAATACATTTCCAGTGTTTTACCCAAGTTTATTATTATCTCTCCTACAGATACAAAGGCAGATTCTGATATTAATGGCCATTCCCTAAATATCGACAAAACATCTACCCTTATTAAAGATTCGAAAGTATTTAACAACGATGATATTGATAAACTTTTATTGATGTATAGTGACTTCGAGGAATGTAGCCGATGGATTGAACCTTACACTGCCTTACAGGTGCTACTTCAAGGCGTTTTAGAATCATTAATTACTTTGGACAGATGTTGGTTTTTAGAGTCAAAGGACCTGCAGCCATCGATAGTTGCGGTGTTTAACGACGTTATTTCTCCTAGAAACTTAGCTATTGTTTGTTCTAAATCGTAGTGCATGTGAAGTTTATTGCAATTTAAAAAATTAAAAGTACAGTATTTATATTCTGCAGAACTTGCAATTATGGATAATAGAAATGCCTCGGAATAAGTAGATTCATACATTACGTAATTATGACATGTCGGGACTCAAACTAAGTCAGTGAACTTTAGCTAGCATCGAGTTATAGAGACAGTTATATTTATAGTGTTATAGAGAATTTATTCGGGCTTGTAAAATTTGTGGTTCGTTTCTAAGATGTTGGTCTCTGCTAAAATCACTGACTTGCCTGTAGGAATTCTCAGAATATCACCTCAAACATTTTAAAATGTGTGGGTAACACAAAATGTGGACATGCCGAGACTTTCTAGAACTACAAGGCCATCCACTGGTGTGGAACTAGAGGCAGAGTTTACATAAACAAGGTTTAGAAATATTATGGACAGAGTTCTATAAATTAACATTTTGAGTTAATGGCGAAAAGTTAATTTAATTAAAAAAGTTAAGGAAAAGGAGCAGGTTATGGTGGCGGTGTTTCCTAACCAATAAATAATATACGAAACTTTATTTCACTTGCGTTCAAATTGCTCTGGAAATAACTTTCTTTACTTGCGGTTAATTCGCGCCACTATCTGTAAAAGTTACTGCAACTCAGTCTTTGGGTTTAATTGTAATTAGCGTAATGTAGTTCTATATCGCCTTGGTACATGAGATACAAACGTGGATTAAATAACTTATTTCATTCATTTTATTTAATTATTTTAAATTCAATTTAATTATATTAATTGTAGCTGTTAGATTTAAAGATTTGTCATTATGGCTAATCAGTTACGATCCATTTCATCTGTTCTATTCCTGCTCCCCAATCTGATTGGATATTTACGCCTCATCCTTATTGCACATTGCTACTATCTCCATTACGTCGACCGTTCGCACATCGCGTTTATTCTGGTATTCGGGTCCCAGACAGTGCTGGACGCTGTAGACGGTATAGTCGCTCGCCGGTTCAACCAATGCTCTTCGTTCGGTGCGTGGTTGGACGTGGTGGTGGACAATGTAGGACGGACTATGTTGTGGACAATGGTATCGCCTTTGGGATTCGTGATTGGCTGCCTAGAATGGCTGGTATTCATAGCTACTCATAGTTCTTTCGGTAGCCAATGGAAAGAGAGTATGCAGGTTGAGACTCCTGCCTTTGTTACCATGGTTATGCAACGGAACTTTAAGACTCTGATTGGTTCATGGGTTATGGGTGGGGTTCACTGTCTACCAATGTGGATATACTTCTACCAGTTCTACCTCCATTCCACTTACAGTCTACCCGCTTTGCTTGTGTTTGTAACTCTTATATCGGGTCGTATCGTTGCGTTCACCGTAGAGTTGTGGTGTTTAAAGACTTACATAGTCCGGCTATGCCAACTTGATGTTAATAAGTAACTCACTAAAACTCGGTTTAGTGGAGTGTGGAGTGTCTTAAGTGGAGAAATCACGGCACTTTCGCCACAATTTTACCCTTTTTTTGTCGTCAACCCACTCCACTCCTGTAGTTTTAGTAAATAAATAATGCATAACCCGTTCCTTTAATTTATATTCAGTAGTAACTTTATATTGAATTTAGTCAATAATGTTTAATCATACTCGCTTAAACACCGAGATTTAAATTCAACAAATATAATAATTATATTGTAAAGAAAATACCAAAATTGAGTAGTCATCTTACGTTGTAAATTCGAAAAGTAAAGTGAGTCGAAGTAGTCTCTTATTGTCAACAATGTCAGCAAAGTATTTACGGACAAAGGACGATAAAAAAATACCTTAACGGTAAAGTATACGACTATACGAAGGGCGGGATCGACATCATGGATCAGAGACAAGGTTCACTTTGCACCAGATCCATTCCTACATACTTGACACATGCCGCGTAAATGCTCAAACTGTGAATGCTTGATAACACCGCATATTCGTGAGAGAAGTTTTGTACCTACACTCTCCCTCACTACCGACAACAAATTGGCGGGTGTAAACGTTACGCGACAGCAGACAACCGACAGCACAACCGACTGTAGACAACTGAGAGCAGACAACCGACAGCAGACAACCGACAGCAGACAACCGACAGCAGACAACCGACAGCAGATAACCGAGAGTAAACTGCAGCGACAACTGAGAGCTGACAATCGAGAGCTGAAAACCGACAGCAGATAACCGACGATTCGAACTTTCTGTCGAAATTTTATTGGAATTTTATATGAAGAATTTGTATTTGTTTTATGAATATGATCTATTTATTAAATAGAATAAAATAGCCTAGCGCTGATACAAAACCATGCAACTTTTGAAATATTTAAAATATATATTTGGAATCCTTGCACGGCCAGCTTTCTATTGGTACCAACAAACAGCTATAAGGTAGAAGAACAAATGCGGTGTAACTGGTGTAATATCGCTGGAGACACTTTTTTTAAACGCTTGTGGCTAAAGATTGAAAGCAAAAATAAAAGTTTTGGCTCACCCACTAAGTCGTCGGGAAGTGAAACTCTCCCAGTTTCAAATTTCATGAAATCTCATTAAGATTGGTATAAATATTAGGGGGGGGGGGGGGGGGGTGTCACTGAATTACGACACTATATTACGGGACATGGTGTACTGTGTGACGTTTTGATTGCATCGCTACCCTTATAGGCCTACTATTGAATACAATACATTCAATGAGTAGTCCTATAAGGGCCCAATTTTAAAGTTAACGTCATTGGTGGCGTCATTTTAGTAACCATAGTAACAGGAGCATGTTTCTATGTTTGTTACAAGCAAAGTAATCCAATGCTTAGCCAGCCGTGCCAGCCTGTTTCATTAGGCAGCTATGTAGTACTATTAAGTAAAATTGATAAATATATTTCAATTATTGGAAGTGTTTTAAGAACACTGCTATATTATTGATAGCCGTCATAGTAACATGGACCTTCCAATAATCTAACTGTTGTGTTATGGATCAGTGATCATTTCTTCAAATGCGTGACCTTTCAAAATTATTGGTAGTGTTAATAAACGTAATGTGACTGAAAATTATTTATCTTAGTTTGCTAAGTTGAAGTCGTTGGAGATTAAGTTGAAGTCTTCACAAGTTAACAATGTAACAAGATTACATTAATAATTGGAGAATGTCACCTTACAGATTTTAAGACGCCATATTTATGTAAACCTCACTTCTGCGCTCGCTCGTACAACACAGTACAGTAACAGCTTGCATTTAAAATATTTTATTAGGTGTGCTTTTTAATTCTTCTTCTTGTTCGGTTGTCTGCTATCGGTTGTCTTCTGTCGGTTGTCTGCTATCGGTTGTCTGCTATCGGTTGTCTGCTGTCGGTTGTTTGCTATCGGTTGTCTGCTGTCGGTAGTCTGCTATCGCTTGTCTGCTGTCGGTTTCTGCTATCGGTTGTCTGCTATCGGTTGTCTGCTTTCGGTTGTCTGCTATCGGTTGTCTGCTGTCGATTGTTTGCTATCGGTTGTCTGCTGTCGGTTGTTTGCTATCGGTTGTCTGCTGTCGGTTGTCTGCTATCGCTTGTCTGCTGTCGGTTTCTACTATCGGTTGTCTGCTGTCGGTTCTCTGCTGTCGGTTGTCTGCTTTCGGTTGTCTGCTATCGGTTGTCTGCTGTCAGTTGTTTGCTATCGGTTGTCTGCTATCGGTTGTCTGCTGTCGGTTGTCTGCTATCGCTTGTCTGCTGTCGGTTTCTGCTATCGGTTGTGTGCTGTCGGTTGTCTGCTATCGGTTGTCTGCTGTCGGTTGTCTGCTGTCGTTTTTTTGCTATCGGTTGTCTGCTGTCGGTTGTCTGCTATCGGTTGTCTGCTGTCGGTTGTTTGCTATCGGTTGTCTGCTGTCGGTTTTCTGCTGTCGGTTGTATGCTATCGGTTGTCTGCTGTCGGTTTCTGCTATCGGTTGTCTGCTTTCGGTTGTCTGCTGTCGGTTGTCTGCTATCGGTTGTCTGCTGTCGGTTGTTTGCTAGCTATCGGTTGTCTCCTATCCGTTGTCTGTTATCGGTTGTCTGCTGTCGGTTGCTGGCTGTCAGCGTAACGTTTACACCCCAAAATGGCTGTGATAAATCTGAGATAAGACACTACTGTATATAGTGGCTCAAGGATCATCATCATCGTCATTGACAGTGACTGGCTCCTCTAAGACCATGCGATGTAGAGACGTGCATTGTACTTGACACAATGAACCCGGCGTAGCATTCTTGTGAATGTGCCATCCGGAGATTTGGTGTCCTCGGCAGATAGAGCCCAGGATGGACTCCCATAGAGGAGTACTGGAACTACTGCTGCTCTAAATAATCGGACCTTAAGTTTCCGATTAATTCTCGATGACTTCAAAATCCAGGAAAGCCTATTCAATGCCTTCTGCCCATGCCTTTCCCTTACGAATTCGAAGGTCCTCACCTGACTTCCGGATCCATGATCCCAGGTAACAGAAGTCGTCCACATGCTCAAGCATACCATCCTTTGAGCTTATGCTCAGCCGGTCAGAGACTTGCTGATGACTTTCAAAGTTAACTGTCAAAATTTTGGTCTTTCTGGAGTTAATAAAAAGACCAACACTTGAAGCAGCCTGTTCTAATGAGCTGAGGAGCCGTTGGGCTCCCTCTAGTGATTCTGAGAGTACTCCTAAGTCATCAGCAAAGTCTAGATCAGTTAGGTACTTGGCAGGATTTCCGCGACTTCTGGAGCCAGTAGGTGGAGTTATTATCACCCCATCATCATGATGATCTAAGGACATGTGTAGAACATAGTCAACCACAATTATGAACAAGAATGATGGTGCAAGTATGTCTCCCTGGAGGACGCCCCATAACACTTCAAATGGTTCTGTGTCACCGTCAACAGTACTGTATTGATATTATAATAGTATTGCGCCATGGCGCTGTCTGACTGTTTGCTACTACAGTACTGCGTTTTCGATACTGTCACTTCGAGTGCATACTGTATTCCCATATAATTACTGGCGCTAAACGTGGAAGTAGGGTGGAGAGGCAAGGGGATTTTAATAAGTTAATTATGTTTAGATCAATTAAAAACACATTTCTTAAAGCAAATCACTTGAACTAATTAAAACCTATAATGGAATGGGGTATGGGCATTACAGCTGTATAATTTTTAAGTATAATTATTTATATCTTATGGCCCGTAAAGTGTCATTTTCTGATGACACGGACCCCCCCCCCCCCCCCCACCCAGATTTTTCTACAAATCTTTATCATATTGCTTAGAGCACCGAATGCAGACTGGACAGACTGATGTGGTTCTGATTAAGGACATGGGGGGCGGTTGGCGACTCGCCCTCGCTTCAGCAGAAGATAATGGCAATGGTGGAATTGGTCTATTGATGAATCCAACTACACATGCAGCATTGGACAAAGTAGACCAAATCTCTAACCGCATCATCCGTTGCCACTTCTCATGTTCTGGAAGACTGGCTAAGAAGTTTCCTAAGGTGGTTCTGATTGTGTGCTACTCTCCAACTAGTGTTGCCCCTGTAGAGGAGGTGGAAAATTTCTACCAGAATCTACAAGCAGCTACTGATGGAGTGGATCAGCATGCATTCTTAACATTCCTGGGAGACTTTAATGCAAGTCTGCATCAATCACCTACTGTACATCGCCCTGGGTCTATAGCAATTAGTGTTAACCGAAATTCCGTCCATCTTCAGGATTTTATCTCTGGAAATGGATTGTTTTCGGCTGGAACCCAGTTCAAGAAGCGAACTGGAAAGCTATGGACTCATAGTGGACCCAGTGGTCACAAGTCCCAGATAGACTATATCCTGTTTCGTAGGAAATACAGGAGCTCTATACAAGACTGTAATGCATTTACACTACGACCCTTCTCCAGTTATCACCGCCTTATTGTGGCCAAGGTAAGACTTAGTCTGCGTGCTAGCAGAACAACGAAATCTGCCTTGCCGCGGCATGACTGGTCCTCTCTGTTGCAACAGCCAAGTGTGAGATCCAGCTTCACACTACAGCTGAGCAAGGTACTGCAAGGTACATCCAAGGTACTGGAAGTCATCGACCTTCCTTAGTTGATTATTATCAATGGTTGTCAAGTTTCCATCAACATTAAAGGTCATGAATTCGGTCTTGGTAGCATTTATATACAATCCAACCTCCTTAGCAGCCCTCTCCACTTTATTTAGTAGAAGCTGTGCATCTGCTAGCGTATTAGAGAGCAGGGCGATGTCATCCGCAAAGTCGGTGTCTGTGACTGTAGTTGCCGGATATCTACTACTTCTGCGTTCTTGAAGTGTGAATCCCAGATCTTCACCCTTTGTGGCCGTCCTCATTGCGTAATCCAGCACAATTACAAATACAGTAGTAATGGTGCTAATGTGTCACCTTGCAGTACGCCAGCCAGGATTGAGAAAAACTCAGTTTCACCATCTGGTGAGAGTACGTGCGCTTCTGTGTTACAATATAACAATCCAATGCCAGCAACAATTACTTCTGGTATTCCATAAGCTCTTAGGATTTCAAGCATTTTACCTCTATGGATGGAGTCGAATGCCTTCTTGAAGTCCACAAAAGTCATGACTGCGGGGAGATTCTTTGACTTAATTCCTTCAATCAGTCTCCGTAGTGCAAGTATCTGAGCTATTGTTGATGTACTTGGTCGAAATCCGTTTTGGCTCTTACGCAGTAGTTTCTCTATATGAGGCCTAATCCTATATAAAATCATTTTATTGTATATTTTGGCAGCTACCACAAGCAGATAGATCCCACGATAATTTGTTGGTATGCCGAGGTCTCCTTTCTTGAGGAGAGGCTTTAGTTGACCTTTAGTCCAAATTGGTGGTGGCTTTTCCCCTTTTAACATCCGGTTGCAAACATTCAATAATGGTCTATTTAGCACTCCGGTTTTCCATACCTCCGCTGGGATTTCCTCTAATCCACTCGCTTTATTATTGGACATGCTTTTAATGCTTCTTTGGAGTTCGGCAGGTGTGAAGTCCCCTGTTTCTATAGGTAGTGTCTTGTCATATATTTTCCTTGTAGGGCTGACCTCGATGTTTGGTGGCTGCCCAAGCAAGTTGCTGAAATGATTTTTCCACTTCCCAACACGTTCTTCAGGACTATCGGCTTTGAGGCGCCCCTTTGCACAACTTTTCCGACCAGATACCTCATTTACAGTTTGCCAGGTAAGTCTTGATTGCTGCTGTATGTGAGCAGTTGTAATTGCTTCAGTTTTATCCTGTATGTACTTTTCCTGGCTGATGTTGTAGGCCAATTTAAGATCGTCCTTAGCTTTCTCAACCTTGTTAATGTTTTCGGTTGTTGGTTGTTCGGTTTTAACTTTGTAGGCTATCTTAAGATCCTCTCTCTTACAAGTAACCTCAGAGTTTTGCCATGGCACATACTGTTTTCGTTTAGGTTTCTGGGGGATATGCCTCTTAGCTGATTCCTTGTGGGCTGTTATTATATTCTGGTATATTGAATCGGTGGATTGGTCTTCATCCATTGACTGAAGTGCTTCAAAGCGGTTTTGAACTTCTACTGTATAAGCATCCCTTACAGCATTGTCAGTTCTGAGTTTCTCCCAGTCATAGTTGATTTGCTTGCTTGTCCTGGGTTTGGTGGCTCTCAAACTGAGTCTGATCTCTGCAGTCACCAATTCTGTGGTCCGAACCAATTAGGTTGAACGAGCTGTATGCCTCGCAGTTGATCATGCTGTTTCTCCACTTTTTGTTTATAAGGATGTAATCCAGTTGTGCTTTGGTTCCATTAGGGTATTGAAAGGTCCATAGCTTCCCCTTACTCTTTTCGAATGTGTTGTTTCTTGGTATCAATTCACATTCTTCCATTAGGTCTAAAAGTAAGTACCCATTTCTGTTAGAACTGGTGTTATAGGTGTAACCCTTGATGTCTTCTGGGCCAATTTGCGCATTCAGGTCACCAGCAATGACTTTAACATTGTGTCTCGGTATGTCCTTTATAAGTCCAGTCAGTTCTTCATAAAACTTGACTGCTTGTTCTGGCTCTGAGGCATTGGTTGGACTGTAGCAACATATAACTGTTGCCTTGGGATTCCCATCAAATGTTGCGATCATAACCCTGGAATTTATAGATTCGATGTTGTTTAGGGTTTAAGTGCAAATGGGCTTAGCAGAATTCCTACTCCACCAATTGATGCATTGGCCGAGTTTCTTACTGCTGAGCTTGTTACTAACGTCCATCCATTTCCAATGTTATTGTACTTCATGGCAGTGTCTTCATGACAAATCCGATGTTCTTGGATGCAGATGATGTCGATGTTATATTCCATTGCCAGAGCGACCATGTCACCCTATTTGGTATGTTCTTTCAGCGTGCGTGCGTTCATTGTAGCAATCTTTAGTGTCTTTTTACATTTCAACAGGTTGGTTCTTCTTTCTTCTCTGTCTTCTGTTCCAGTAGCCAATTTATCGACCCCAGCCTGGTGTACCACTGAGGGACGCGGTCCTTGTTGACCCGGGCGACGACCGAGCCGGTATTTCTCCTGGAGGGTTCTCAACAGCGACCAAGAATGTAGTTAAGGCTGTATCTAGGTCCCTGAACAGGCAGTACTCTTTTAATTTACAGGAGTTAATAAACCAACAGGTTGATGCCATCAATGATGCTGACGACAGCAGGCAATCATCCCAGGCATGGAGATCGATCAACTTGCTTGCTGGTCGAAAAAGCCAACCAACCACCAAGGTTAAGGCTGAATTACCAGCCGATCGCCTCAATGGTTGGATGGCCCACTTTGAAAAGCTCCTCAATATTGACAGGGTATTGCCTGATAACTTGATAGAAGTAAAAGTGTCTGAGTCTGTACTCCCAGATATTCCCATTGGTGATATCTCCTCTGCAGAAGTGAAGGCTGCTGCAAAGAGCATTAATACCAATCGTGCCAGTGGAGTAGATGGTGTTCCCCCTGAGGTCTTTAAAATACCTGAGTGTTTAAAGCTCATATATCCCATCATAGTAGACATGTACCGAACAACAAGAGTCCCACAAGAAATGAAAACAAATAAGTTGGTGCCAGTTCCCAAGAAGGCCAACCTAACACTCTATGGTTCTTTTCGGGGAATCTCATTTGATCTCGATTGCTGCAAAGCTATACAATAGAATTCTATTAAATCGCATCAGGGATCCCATTGAGAGACTGATCCGTGGAAATCAGAATGGGTTCCGTAAAGGTCGTGCGACCATGGAGCCTATTTTGGTACTTAGAAGGATAATTGAAAAAATAATTATATAATTAATAATAATTATATATAAAATAATTATCAAAAAAGAAAGACAGGCATCTGGCTGTTATCTTTGTTGACTTCTTCAAGGCCTTTGATTCAGTCTCTCGCTCACGTATGTTCAGCATACATTCATTATGCCACTGGTGTAGACGTTGGCTTATTTAAACTCTATCTGCTACTTTTTGCAGATGATATTGTTCTACTGGCTGATACTGTGGCGGGGTTGCAAGCTTCACTTGATACTCTAGGTTGCTACTGTAATTTTTGGGGCTTGACTGTAAATTTGACTAAATCAAATATTGTTATATTTAGACAAGGGGGCACCCAAGCGGCACATGAAACTTGGACATATAAAGGAGTAGGTATGAAAGTTGTACCTCATTACACGTACCTTGGAATTACCTTTACTTCAACAGGAAAATTTATTAAGGCTCAAGAAATATTGACTGAGAAGGCAAACAAATCTTACTACACGCTCTGCCGCTATATGAACTCATTCCCAAACATCGGTTTTGACCTAAAACGACATCTCTTTAACAGTTTGATTAAGCCTATTTTGCTGTATGGATCTGAGGTATGGGGATTCACAAAAGGGAGGGACACAGAAAAACTACAGCTGAAATTTCTGAAAAATGTTTTGGGTGTGAAAACTTCAACGCCAGACTTTATAGTCTATGGAGAAACCGGTGTCTTCCCGTTGACAATTGACCGAACCATTGGGATTATAAAATTCTGGTTACGATTATTGTCATTGCCATCATATAGATTAGTAAAACGGGTATATCTCATATCAGTGGAAGGGCTTAATTCTCAAAGGGTTCCAAATTGGACGTCAGGGGTTCGGGATACACTTAATAATTTGGGATTTTCTTGGGCTTGGGAAGCGCAATCAGTACCAAACGGGAGGGAGTTCCTAGCAAAGGTGAGGGATACGCTACAGAGTCAGTTTATCCAAAATTGGTGGTCAACCCTAGAGAATTCCCCAAAAGGCGACTTTTATGTCAAAGATACATTTCGAACCGAACCGTACCTTATAGTTCTTAAAAATTACCCCACTCTGAAACGTACAATAGCTAGTTTCCGATGCACTTCACATAGATTAAAAATCGAAGAAGGACGTTGGTACAATATCCCACGGTTGAACAGGCTATGTCCAGTATGCAACTTGGGGCGTATTGAATCAGAATACCACTTCCTTCTCGAATGCCCAATATACAGTAGCTTACGCGAACAATACCTGCCACCCCAATACAGTAGGTTCCCATCTATGTACAAATACCGTAGGATTCTACAGTACACCGATCCAACAATAGTTAAAAATCTCTCCCTGTTTTTGTACAACGCGTTTTCACTTCGCTCCATAATTTTAGGCCAAAATTAACATACACTCTAGACGTAGTTACAATTCAATTTAAGTATAACTACACTAAATACAATATGCCTTCTGAGATACACTAGTTCCTTCTGGTGAAGGGTTATTATTATTATACTCATCTGGTGCAATAAGTTTTGACTATGTTACAATCAACAATTGTACTTTTGTGTACATGTTGAAGTAAATATACAAATATATTATATTATATGGGATTCCTGACGAAATTATTGCAGCAATCAGATCAGTATACGATGGTTCG
Organism: Nemertoderma westbladi; assembly: GCA_032718475.1. Taxonomy (NCBI): domain Eukaryota; kingdom Metazoa; phylum Xenacoelomorpha; order Nemertodermatida; family Nemertodermatidae; genus Nemertoderma; species Nemertoderma westbladi. Next base: position 24,782 of record JAUCBJ010008346.1, on the reverse strand, counting down.
ACAACATTTGTGTCTACTGTTGACGGTGACACAGAACCATTTGAAGTGTTATGGGGCGTCCTCCAGGGAGACACATTTGCACCATTCTTGTTCATAATTGTTGTTGACTATGTTCTACGCATGTCCTTAGATCATCATAATGATGATGGGGTGATGATAACTCCACCGATGATAGGCTCCAGAAGTCGAGGAAATCCTGCCAAGTACCTAACTGATCTAGACTTTGCTGATGACTTAGGAGTACTCTCAGAATCACTAGAGGGAGCCCAACGGCTCCTCATCTCATCACAACATGCTGCTTCTAGTGTTGGTCTTTTTAATAACTCCAGAAAGACCAAAATTTTGACAGTTAACTTTGAAAGTCCTCAGCAAGTCTCTGATCGGATGAGCATAAGCTTAAAAGATGGTATGCTTGAGCATGTGGATGACTTCTGTTACCTGGGATCATGGATCCGGAAGTCAGGTGAGGACCTTCGAATACGCAAGGGAAAGGCATGGGCAGCCTTGAATAGGCTTTCCGGGATTTGGAAGTCACCGAGAATTAATCGGAAACTTAAGGTCCGATTATTTAGAGCGGCAGTAGTTCCAGTACTCCTCTATGGGAGTCCATGCTGGGCTCTAACTGCAGAGGACACCAAATCTATGGATGGCACATTCACAAGAATGCTACGCCGGGTTCATTGTGTCAAGTACAATGCACACATCTCCAACCAGACACTATATAACATTGGAGGTGTCTCATTGGTTCCCCCAAGCTTGACACTAGAACAAAATCGCATCCGCTTTGCAGGACATTGTTTTCGCCGTGAGGACCAGCCAGTGCATAATCTTGTACTTTGGCAGCCTCAAGGAGTGAATAAGCATGGTGGACAGCCCATGACTTTCTTGAGACGCATCTTAAAGGACACTGGCCTTGAAGATGCGGATGATCTAGCAAATGTCATGGGTGATAGGGAGTTGTGGCGGTGGAATTTTGTCGATAAGCCGGCACAGCATCCTTAATAATGCAACTGCAATGCAGCATGCCAATCCTAGTAGTAGTAGTAGTAGTTGAAGTTTGAAACACAATTAGTTCCACTGAAAAGCTTGCGTTGCAAGGTTTCGAAATATTTAACAATATCTTAATTTCGTTGGGAAACAGCTGAGATATAGGCGTTCAAAGATTGCAAGAGCAATCATTCGCTGTAGGCTATTTATTCTATTTGATAAGTACACAAAATTCTAGAATGTGTTATGTATTTTATGAGTTGGTTGGCAACAGCGGCATTCCTATCTAATATAGCTGTTATTCATACTTAAACAAAATGTTCCAAAACATCATTCAGATATTGTTACTTATTTCGAATCCTTGCAACGCAAGCTTTTGAGTGGAAGCAGTTGTGTTCCAAACTTCAAGCAATATGATAAAGTTTTGTAGAAAAATCTGGGGGGGGGGGGGTCCGTGGATTCAGAAAATGATACTTATATTACGGGCCATGGTGTACTGTACTATAAAGTAATTAATATCCTTTAAGAAGCAGTTTGAAAATGCTGTTATTTGTTGTTATTTTTAGCGTAATCAACTTAATTAACTGCATTTATCTCAGCTTCTCTAAGACCACATGCTAATTCAACCTGGAAAATTTTCAAACTTTTGCCAAACACCATGTGTACCAAGTTTGGTTATATTTCATCGAGGATTGGTTGAGTTATTAACGTTTAATAACGCGGATCTAAGAACGACAGACACACCGATTGAGATAGTAGTACATACCCTTATGCTAAGCTCGCTTATTTTCGTGGCTCGCCCCACAGTACATAACTCTATTAAATAATTAACATTGCCACAATACCCTAGTTTGTAAAAATTGATCGAATGTACAGTACTTTATAACAACACAACCTCACTTGTATTGATTCTTATACTAAAGAGACTGCAGGACTCCCTCCTTACATCATGTAACACAACATGATAACTTTAATACTGTGAATGAAACGTAATACAGTAGTATGATGACTGTGTTTGACGTACACTAAAAAAACATTGTATTCAACTACTGTAACTTCAAAAAACTTCAAATTTTTATGTAGTTCGTATTTAGTTATAACCTAAATTTGAATAAATTATAACAAATAAAGATATTTATATTATAATAATTTAACATACGATTTGATTTCTAAAAAGCACACCATTCGTTAAAAACAGTTTTTATTCTTAAATTGTTACTTTTTCGCTCGAATTTAGACCAAAATCGGGTGAAAAAGTTTCATTTTTTTCCATAGGGAAAAAGTAACCCATAAGATTGCATTGATTTTACTTTTTTCCCGGCGGAAAAAGTAAAATAAAATATATTTATTGGAATTTCTTAAATTTTATTAAATGTGTTGAAAGAACATCGACGTAGAAATTGTTTGCACGTAATTTGAGCAAAATCCATTCGCACACTTAAACGTTTTTGCCACTTCAGTGTCTGCAAAGCGTAGGCCTACTCCAAAACGGAACTCAATATCCAATATTGGTTTATGTTGTTAAGCGGCTCTCTAGTTACCTAATAAATATTCGAGAATACTAAATTATTTAACTAACATTGTAGAACTAACATATTTTCTTCTAGAACATTCGCGAAGATCGCGACGCTAGAAAAGCTCCACCTATACCGGTAGTATTGGTAAAGGTACAATATCAGTTTGTTTTGTCTTTTGAATCAGACTACAGAGGAATGGGGATGCTTCTGATCTCCACGATTTGTATCGTACTGGTCCGCGTTTCGTGGTGGATGAACCATCCGAACCGCGGGGTAACCCTGCATTCCACCCAATACTCTTTCCATATAACTTTTCCTAGTAGCGTTTTCCTGGTGAAACTACCGATTTTCCCTAACAATTACACCGTGGCCCGTAATATATTGTCATTTTCTGAAGACACGGACCCCCCCCCCCCAAACTTTTTCTACTAGTCTTTATCATATTACTTGAACAACTAGTTCCACTCACCGTCGATTTCCACATGAAGCCGGAATTTTCGATTTTGCCTGTAAATTTGTTTAATATGCGTTTTAAAAAAGTGTCTTTTGCGAAATTGCACATCTCCTATCGTCGCCATACTTCACATTAATTAATCTCATTGATAATCATTAGTGAATTTTTCATACCATTAGAAAGCTTGCTTTGCAAGGATTCCAAATGCAATTCGATTTTTGTTGAATTTCGTTGAGAAACAGCTGAGATACGGGCGTTCAAAGATTGCAAGAAGTATCGTTCGCTGAGGGCCAGTTATTCTATTTAAAAAAATTATACATAATGTTCTGGAACATTTTGTTTATGTATGATTAGCTACGCAACCACCAATTCATAAAATAAATAACTCATTCTAGAATTTTATGTATCTATTAAATATAATAAATGGCCTTCAGCAAACGATACTTCTTGCAATCTTTGAACGCCTTGCATTTGGAATGCTTGCAACGCAAGCTTTCTAATGATATGGAAAATTCTTCACTAAATCACCTTTTTGGGATACCAGATCACCAACCGAACCCCCAGTTTGTATACTCCCATTGTATTCGCCCTCTAACAATACATTCTGCTAAGTTTCATCGGCGCGGATGGACAGTTCGGAAGTTACCCGTTAGTACAGTAACTCCACTTATGGAACAGTATCGCACTCCTTTCTATTCTTTATAGCCTCACTTTCAGTGTTGAATCACTCACTCTCCAACACAAAATTGAAGTTGATGGATGCGTTCTATAGGAAAATTTTGCGGGGTTTGCTTCATGTTGGGAACTATGTTCAGAATTCAGTTCTCTACGAACTTTTTCACACTGGTGATATAAGTTGTAAGTCATTCAGATCTTGCTTAAAGTGCATACTTCGGGTCAAAACTTGTCCAAACTTACTTCTACAAACCTTTCTCAGGATTCTTATGGAAACTGATTACAGTATGTGATCTTTCCAGTAGGAACTGCTGCCTATCAAATACTTACCAAAAGCTCAAAGTCACGGTGGGGCTGAACCAACGTTTTATAAAATAAAATTGCCCAAACTAACTGATTTAATTTTTGGGTTTACTTCAACACCCTGGTTCCGACCTTGATATTTCAAATTTTTTCTTCTTTTTTTATTCTTTTTCTTAAATTTTCTAAATAAATTAGTAATACTATAATGCTATTTATATATATTATAAAAAATGCCCAGACCAAATTATAGCATTTATCGAGAATTTCAATCAACCTGATTTCGAATCTGTTAATTTTATAATATTTCGTCGGTGTCTTTTAGAGTAATTAAATAAATTAAATATAAAATAATATTAATATTATATTAGCAAACTGGCTAATATATTCAATTGTAGTGATTATCAATTTACCGTACTGCTATTGCATTGATATTAGTATCATTCGAACCGCAATGGTCGATGATTTAGTGGGGGTAGACCCCATCAAAACAATGGTCGAGTTATTGCTTCTCGAGATATCGGTCAAAATGTGAGCGCTGATTCATATAAATGAGCACATAACTTCAGCAATTTAATATCAATATTTATCACCATATCACTAAAAATATCAATTTTTTTATACTACTATTGTTTTGATGGAGTCTACAACTACTAATTCGACCATTGCGATTCAAATAAGCATATTCCCTAAGTCTGTTATTTATGTCGAAGTCTGATTTTTAGTGATATGGTGATATATTGCATTAACTAGCTTACCTAAACAGTAGTGTAATTTAGGTTAAGTCAGCGATTATAAATAGTATTACTAATTTATTTAGTAATTTTAAGAAAAAGACACCAGCAAAAGATCTTGAAAATATCATTTTTGGAATCAGGGCGTTGAAGTGCCCCAAGAAATGAAATCAGTTTGGCCGGGCATTTTTCTTTTATAAAAAGTTGGTTCAGCCCCACCAGAGAAACCAATACGACCTACCAGCCTTAGGGTCTATTTTAACTTTCGATTACTGTAAACGCAACCTTAAAAACCGATTAAGAAACAAATACAAATATATAACAAATATCGTTGACGGAAACGAAAGCAGTTGCATGCTTCATCTCCAATTGCTACAGTCTAACGGACATCAACTTTGCCACAAAACACCAGAGGATTCTGGAATTTTTCGGGTTATTTAGAACAGGACTGTAATAGACTGATATATTTTTATTGGACTGTTATCAATTTTATTGCATAATTATTTTTACTATATCAATTTAATTGATCGCCGTCGCCGTCGAACTGTAGAACGGGCCATTGCGAAAAACACTGGTGGCTGGCTCACAGCCCAACCATCGGCCGTGGAACACACAGACTTAAGCCCCGATGAGTTCCGAGACAGTCTCGCCCTTCGCTGTGGTTTGGTTCCACCAGGTCTCCCCAACAAATGCGAGGGCTGCGGCGGCCACTTCACTACTACGCATGCCCTCAGCTGCAAGTCAGGAGGCCTCGTCATCAAGCGCCATGACGAGCTGAGGTAGGTCTACAGTAAACTACTGGCTTCAGCCTTTGGTGCATCCAGTGTGGAGCGTGAGGTCACTCTCTCTCGTGGTCATCTGGACGCGGAGGGTGGAGTGGTGGGTGGGGTGCGCGCAGACCTGGTCGGCCGGGGGGTATGGTCCAATCAGCAGATAGCGTCGTTCGACATTTCGGTTATTAACCCTGACGCTACCTCCTACATTCAAACCAACCGGTCGACAGAATCCCTCCTCGAGCAGCGGGCGCGCCAAAAGAAGACACACTACCAGCCAGTGTGTGAAGATCGACGGATGGCCTTCACACCACTGGTGGGAACCACAGATGGTGTCTGGTGTGCCGAGACCAAAATCCTCATCACTCACCTCACAGAAGTACTGGTGGTAAGGCGAGAGTCTATGCGAAACCGTGGCTATGCCTGTGTCTTGGGTGTCGTCCGGCGGAGACTGCAGTTTGCACTACTTCGGTCATGTTCGCTCAGCCTCCGTGGGGGTCGGAGGTCGTGGCGAGGTCTCGGATTCGGTGATGGGACCGGGATCTGGGGTGGTTAAGGGGGAAAGGGGAACTAAAAACTATTATTATAACAAAATAAAGTGCGCTTAATTACTTTACTCACCCCACATTTGTACTATTATACCTGTGCCGTGTATTCGTAAATTACTAAGTTTATTTTATAGTACATTGATTTTAATGTTAGCATATCAGAATCATATTATGTGGCTGATTAAACATACATTTAATTGATTAAAAATAATACTAATAATAATAAGAATGACGACGATAGGAGATGTGCAATTTCGCAAAAGACACTTTTTTAAGATTTTTATAGGAAAAATTTACAGGCAAAATGGAAAATTCCGGCTTCATGTGGACATCGACGTTGGTGGAACTAGTTGTGTTTCAAATTTCAAGCAATATGATTAACATTTGTAGAAAACGTTGGGGGGGGGGGGGGGGGGGGGGGTTCGTGTCATCAGAAATTATGATACTATACTACTATGATATTCATTCCTTTCCCACCAGTCCTGTCTCAGCTGTACCATGTACCAATCTGCATCCAGTTGGAGAGCGCAAATGGAGCATTTGCACCATGCGAGTGCATGGCCGACTTATTTATTTTATTTATTATTATTTATTTATACAACAATTTATAAGGATTTGGGTGCCCCCAGGCACTGGATTAGGTTATTAAGTAATTAGTTAATTACTAATTAACGGTAGGAGATACGGCATCGGTCCAAGATACGTTTTTGTGCAGAATAAAATTCTGAACAACTTTGTAATGTTACGTTTTTTCATAGCTCTTAGCGTTTTCGAGATACGACGCTGATTAGTTTTTGGCAAATTAGTACTAATTAACAGTAATAGGAGGGCCATAGCGATGATTTAACTTTTTTTAGATCTTACCGAGATGAACCTAAAAAAAAACACCGTTGCTATGAGAAAAACCAAATAGTTTTCGACCAATATCAATTAGAAATCTTTAATCGCTAATTACTAATTAATTAATTAACAGATTTTTGCCAAATATTTCTCTGCTGTGCGCGCTCGGGTCCTCTATAAGATCGCGCAAACAGAATCGTTCTAGCTTTCGCCATTCTCCTGGAAAAATACTTTAATGATCAACCTAAAAAAGATCAAAGCAAAGTGCCTACTTAACAAAAGGGGTTTGATAAAATGCTATCTTATGAGGTTTTACTTTGGTGTTTATTTTAGTTTGCTAAGTTCCGTTAAATACGTTTGCATCCTATTGCTCCAGACCTGCCTCATGACCTCCTGTATTTGGATTTTCATATCGGACTTGAGACTGGCAATGGCACAATAACGATCAGATCTGGTGGATTACACTAAATAGTTCACAGATCCAATCTGAATAAAGCTGAAACAGTATTTCAGTCTAATGCTTCTGTATCAGCCTCGGTAGCCTACTGTACCTAAGTACTGTATGTAAATGGGTTACAGCTTAAGTAGTACATAGTATATTATTTTGAGGTATTTTTCTACTTTAGGCCTACACGAATAATACTGTTGTTAGTAGGCATACATATCCTACAACAGAACGCAGTTAAACTTTATTCACCATATTTCTTTCTACAATAATTAATTAGTTTCAGTTTACAATAATTCCTTGATTCAATTTTCTAACTGATGAGGAAACTCATTTTACCGCGGTTTAGACTGTACTATTAAATGTGAATGACGTGGTTAACGCTAAAAGTTAAAGAAGTCGTTAAAAGATATTTAAGAAGTCAATAAGTTATATAATAAATCTGCAATACATGAAATTGAAATTAAGTAATAATAAATAAGAGCTGAATGATGAAGAGATGGGTCCAAACTTAGTAAACATTTGTGTATCTGAAGTTCATTATGGAAATATGTAAATGAATGATTGTATTCATAGAGATGGAATATTCCACAGTGCCAATAATAATAGCCATTAGTTTGTCATTATTTTGTGTAACTATTTGTTTAGGAGTTTCTTGTGAAGTTGGATATTCCGTTTTTGTAAAGTCAGACAACAAAGAACTACAATCCTTTTTTGAAGATGCCTTGGTAGATCTCATAGTAACACAAAACAACCATTATTGGTTCAACTCAACATACATTGCAAAGGACTGCAGTTCTTGCGGCATCATACATGTGAGATTCTCCGGTATTCCGGGTGATGATTTCAAAGACAAGGATGAGGTTATGTTCTATTACTCGTATATAGAATGTTGGGAGAAGTGTTTAGATCTGAACGAGCCAACATGCACACTGCAGTACAACATCGCTGTAGAGAGAGACCGGGATAGTATGTCGGATGAGTTCTATCTTTTTATAAGGATAGTTAGATGGCTGGATGGTCTGGATGGTCTATTTTCAGTAGTAACAGGCACATCGTGTCAAGTGCAATGCTGCAACGGTACCGGTAGCGAATGTCCTCCTGTTACGTGGAAGGATGATGCCGTAGCAGAAACAACCAGCATGGTTGTCATGGAAACCTCAACAGAAACAAGCGGATCCGATAACATTGATCTGACCTTTCAGCTTCTAGTTGGAATCATATTTCTTGTGGTTTTTAGATTCTAAAGTTTGTTGGAAATCAACTATTTACTGGTGAAGGAAATTCTACGAATATTTGTGTATTATTGTTATCCATACGAGTTTCTCCGGTATAATCCTATTGAATTTATATCCCGAGGTGTTTATTTCCCGACATAGGGTCATATTGCTGTAAACTTTTATCACTCTCATTGGTGAAACCATTTGCCCCGCTTGGGGCGTATCTTTGTTTAAACAATTCAATGTTGCCTGCTTTATTGTTATATCTCAAATTTTGCTATATTGGGAAATCTTACGACTTTTTCCTAAAAAATATTTTACTGTATCCTCTTAAAATGAAATAGATTTTTAAGTGCATTGGTTTCTTTTCGAGAAATGGCACTATTTTTATCAGTACTTTTGCCCTATTTTAGAGACGTTTTTGAAAATTCGATGAAATGTGATTTGTACCCTCCCCACTTACACTGAATTGTTAGGTTTTCAATCCGATAGAATAAATATAAATACTGAATGCTAGGAATTTCAAACTTGGTATTCTTCAGCGGTTGTCAAATTTTGGTGTTAGCACCAAAATGTCCGCCTATTTGGTTAATTGTTTCTCAACTATTATTGTATGTAGAAAAGAAACATCATAATAGCGATGGAATAAATAAAAATTGCACTAGAAAACTCAATCTTGTATTTGATTGGTTGCTAAATTTGGCGCCATTAAAAAATTTGAAAATCCATTAATTGATTTTGGCATCTTTTTATCACTTCCAATTTATCCAGTATTTTTTATTTATCCAGTATCCAGATTTAAAGCATCCAATTTATTAATATATGGATTAATTTCTTGCGTTATACGGATTTATGGGAGTACTGAATCTGATGGGATAAATTATAATGACATTAGACATCTGAAAATTTTATTTTTTTGCGGTGGTAACAAAAAAAATTGGTGCTAACACGAAAAGTTTACGCCAAAGATACGACTCTTATGAACTGAAGCTTTTTATATTAAATTCCATTACAAATCGACACCTGAGAAATACTTAGATGGTTCATCAGTAGCTGAAGGACTGACTAGTGTTGGAACTTTGCCATAGACTTTATTTAGTCCAGCCTGTCGCTGTGGAGACACTTGGTGGCATAGGCCATCTTCATCCTTAGCGTTCCTACGGCAGTTACACCACCACCCGGAGGTCATCGACAATAAGAGGTACAGAGTTTCTGCGTCAACCTCTCCGAATCGCTATCCCAGCCGAGAATGCCTCCTGCAAAAAGAAGTCATTCAACCTCCCCGAGAACCGCTGCTACCGGGAGACCAACATTGCACCATATTTATTCTATCCCAACCCCCCACCCCCCCCCCCCCCCCCTTCCCTTATTTTTAAATTATTATTAATTATTGGATATAAATATACAAAATGCTGTAGTCGACCCGTGTCTTTATTGTTGATAAATAATAATTTATGAAAAGTTATTATGTTATATTGTATGTTATATTGTTTATTAATATTTCACGTTTTTTAAAATTATTTTAGACGGAATTATATAACTATATACATGATAAATGTATTAGCAACTTGTATGGTATTCCATCAGTAAGCAATATAGTTAAAGTACTAATATGGTTTATATTACATTATATTGCACCATTGCACATGCATATACACTACACAGTCTCAGCTGGTTAAACTTATTCAGTAGTGCAACCAATCATCTGGTCACTGTTTCACTGTTTGGTTGCGGGTTGATATATTGTCAATTGTAAAGTGAATATATTATCATTATTATTAAACGTTGTTAGTTGCTTTATTGAATATTGATTTACATTTATCTAAGTTCGTTGACTGCCTGGGGGGTCACCGAACATGGCGATGCGAGTAGTTTAGTTAAACTACGCATTTTCTTATGTTTTTCATCATAATAAAGCGGGACCTCTCCACAAACCTTGTAAGAGTATACACAGTAAAATCAAAACCAATAATGGCACAAAAGGTCGATCCTGATGCTCTTAAAACTGCCAAAGCTTCCCGAGAGCTGTTTTTTTTTGGTCGAACCAACAAGGCAAAAATTCGTTTCAAAACACAATTAATGCCTTATGGCCGTTCCCGCTGAAAATCTCGACATTTTGGATTTTGACATGCTAGCACGCATGCTCAGTGGCTTTAAAGATGCGTTCTCCAAATCGTCGATCAGAACGATTTGGTAACAATAATTGAACAATCTGCACCAGATGACTTGGCTGTGTCACGCATTGACACATTTTCAAATGAGGTGTTTTTCCTTGAGCGCAGACCATGAAAAGCTAAGGTCGCAATATTATGCGATCCAAGGCCCTGAAATTCCGCATCCTAATGCTCCTGGAATTTTCCGAATGGCGACAAATCACCGCATTGACCGTTCATGCCAACCAAATGCACTGGTTAGTTCACTGACACTTGCGACATTCCGTTATTGGCGTGCTAAATGTAATAATTGTTACATTTCCAATCATCTTGATCAAGTTGACCAAAGCAGCCAAGTTGCACATGTATTTAAACAGACATGCTCACTAAAATGAGGATCACAATGGGCCTCACTGAGAATACTAACAAATCTGTCGAAGAAACATTAGATGTTCTTCAATTGTACTACGCTGAGAAAATGAGCCTCATACGCCGTCGTGTCGCTTTTAGTAAGAGTTTCCAGGCTGAAGGAGAATCATTTGAATAATTTTTTTGAGAGAAATATAAGTCTACAAGAGGTCACTGAGCCGAGTCCAGGTTGCCCTTGCACTGAGGAGACACTAACTACTCAAATTTGTTCTGGTATTTGTGACAAGGAGCTTCAAAAGAAACTTTTTGCTCTAAAAGAAAAAATTTAATTTAAAGGATGTGCGAACAGTGTGCATTACTCATGAAAAAGGAGAAACTGAAACAAATCAATATCCTCTGACATAAATATCAATTCCCACCATATAACTAATGAAGCAGCTGTTTCACAGGACCTCTGCAAGCACAAGTATAAATTTCTAATCTGCTGTATCACATGAGGCCATCCAATCGTTTGCAATGTCCCGCCCGAAACAGGACATGAAATAAGTGTGGAAAATCAGGTCATTTCTCACCAGTGTGTAAATCTTCAGGCATTCAGCAAGTGTACTACTGTACTACTACTGTACTAGGTCGAGCGAACTCGGACAGTGGAAATGAGATCCTTCCAGGCTTCCCGATTCTCCATAGTTGTCGCAATTTCGTTTCTCCCAAGTTCAGTATCCCTTTCAAGTTGATCTATATATGTTATGGCCGGTCGTCCACGACTACGCTTTCCATGAGTTGGTTGCCAGAAAAGTTGGTTGTCAGCACGTGTACCTTCACTATATTACTATACACTATATACAATTTTACTGTCACTGCACTACAAGACACTGGTGCTGACGCTGCCAGCATACCATTTTCCCTCATCGCTACTCATAATGTAGAACGAAATATTGAGATTACTGTACAATTAATTATCCATAAAATATATGAAGCAAATTGCCAAATCATTGAATCGTGTGGTACAATTCAATTAATTAACAGTTCAATATTAAAACTCATCGGTTAATATCCAGGCCAGTTTCAAAATAGGATCCACTTTCATATTACCCTGGCACACCTGTTTATCACTAAATATTATTGCACCGACATGCCCAGTACCACAAAATATCATCATTGATGAAGTATCTAGTATTGACACTGCCAGAAATCGGGACATCGAGGAATGTTCTGATGTTTTCAATACAAGTATATTTAAACCAATGAACATACCTCCAATGGAAATCATTCTAAAGCAAGGGACACAACCTTTCAAGATCTACACTACACGAAAGGCACAACTTCCCCTTGAAACTGTAACAAAGTTAGAATTAGACCGCATGTTGCAACTTGGAATCATACAAAAGATAGAGCTGGGCGATCCCCCTTCACCCTGGGTATCACCAATGGTAGTTGTGGAAAACCCACGTGGAGGGGTTAGAATATTCCCGCCTTAACGAATATGTTGAGAGGCCTGTTTGTTTATCCCTATGTTTGTCCCGCAGATATTATCGAAAATATATCGCCAGGCTGCAATTTATTCTCATCTCTTGATGCAGTTAAGGGATACTGACTTATCCCACTACATCCAGGCTGCCAGGCTCTCACAACCCTTATTACATCGCACCGTATAAATTTTTCCGTGTCCCTATGGGTCTCAGCAGCACAGGCGATGTTTACTGCGTCTGGGGAGATTTAGCAAGGACAGGAATAGATAACATTGGAAAAATTGTAGATGATATATTGGTACACAGCGTTACATTTGAGGAACATCACAAGGTAAATGCCGTAAGTACGGGATCACCCTCAGTAAGGATAAATTTATCTTTGGACAACCAGAAGTAGAGTTTGTTGGACTTAAATTCAGATTCTGATTCTGATATTAATGGCCATTCCCTAAATATCGACAAAACATCGACCCTTATTAAAGATTCGAAAGTATTTAACAACGATGATATTGATAAACTTTTATTGATGTATAGTGACTTCGAGGAATGTAGCCGATGGATTGAACCTTACACTGCCTTACAGGTGCTACTTCAAGGCGTTTTAGAATCATTAATTACTTTGGACTGATGTTGGTTTTTAGAGTCAAAGGACCTGCAGCCATCCATAGTTGCGGTGTTTAACGACGTTATTTCTCCTAGAAACTTAGCTATTGTTTGTTCTAAATCGTAGTGCATGTGAAGTTTATTGCAATTTAAAAAATTAAAAGTACAGTATTTATATTCTGCAGAACTATAGCAATGGATATAGGATAATAGAAATGCCTCGGAATAAGTAGATTCATACATTATGTAATTATGACATGTCGGGACTCAAACTAAGTCAGTGAACTTTAGCTAGCATCGAGTTATAGATACAGTTATATTTATAGTGTTATATAGAGACTTTATTCGGGCTTGTAAAATTTGTGGTTTGTTTCTAAGATGTTGTCGTTCAATCACTGAGCCAGACGTAAAATTGCCATTTGGTCTCTGCTAAAATCACTGACTTACCTGTAGGAATTCTCAGAATATCACCTCAAACATTTTAAAATGTGTGGGTAACACAAAATGTGGACATACCGAGACTTTCTAGAACTACAAGGCCATCCACTGGTGTGGAACTAGAGGCAGAGTTTACATAAACAAGGTTTAGAAATATTATGGACAGAGTTCTATAAATTAACATTTTGAGTTAATGGCGAAAAGTTAATTTAATAAGGATAAAAGTTAAGGAAAGGGAGCAGGTTATGGTGGCGGTGTTTCCTAACCAATAAATAATATACGAAACTTTATTTCACTTGCGTTCAAATTGCTCTGGGAATAACTTTCTTTACTTGCGGTTAATTCGCGCCACTATCTGTAAAAGTTACTGCAACTCAGTCTTTGGGTTTAATTGTAATTAGCGTAATGTAGTTCTATATTGCCTTGGTACATGAGATACAAACGTGGATTAAATAAATGAAGTTCATTTTATTTAATTGTTTTAAATTCAATTTAATTATATTAATTGTAGCTGTTAGATTTAAAGATTTGTCATTATGGCTAATCAGTTACGATCCATTTCATCCTTATGAAATAAGGATTAGCATTAGTTATTGCGCATTGCTACTATCTCCATTACGTCGACCGTTCGCACATCGTGTTTATTCTGGTATTCGGGTTCCAGACAGTTCTGGACGCTGTAGACGGTATAGTCGCTCGCCGGTTCAACCAATGCTCTTCGATCGGTGCGTGGTTGGACGTGGTGGTGGACAATGTAGGACGGACTATGTTGTGGACAATGGCATCGCCTTTGGGATTCGTGATTGGCTGCCTAGAATGGCTGGTATTCATAGCTACTCATAGTTCTTTCGGTAGCCAATGGAAAGAGAGTATGCAGGTTGAGACTCCTGCCTTTGTTACCATGGTTATGCAACGGAACTTTAAGACTCTGATTGGTTCATGGGTTATGGGTGGGGTTCACTGTCTATCAATGTGGATATACTTCTACCAGTTCTACCTCCATTCCACTTACAGTCTACCCGCTTTGCTTGTGTTTGTAACTCTTATATCGGGTCGTATCGTTGCGTTCACCGTAGAGTTGTGGTGTTTAAAGACTTACATAGTCCGGCTATGCCAACTTGATGTTAATAAGTAACTCACTAAAACTCGGTTTAGTGGAGTGTGGAGTGTCTTAGTGGAAAAATCACTTAGTTTTCGTTGGCACTTTCGCCACAATTTTACCCTTTTTTTGTCGTCAACCCACTCCACTCCTGTAGTTTTAGTAAATAAATAATGTATAACCCGTTCCTCTAATTTATATTCAGTAGTAACTTTATATTGAATTTAGTCAATAATGTTTAATCATACTCGCTTAAACACCGAGATTTAAATTCAACAAATATAATAATTATATTGTAAAGAAAATACCAAAATTGAGTATTCATCTTACGTTGTAAATTCGAAAAGTAAAGTGAGTCGAAGTAGTCTCTTATTGTCAACAATGTCAGCAAAGTATTTACGGACAAAGGACGATAAAAAAAATACCTTAACGGTAAAGTATACGACTATACGAAGGGTCGGGATCGACATCATGGATCAGAGACAAGGTTCACTTTGCACCAGATCCATTCCTACATACTTGACACATGCCGCGTAAATGCTCAAACTGTGAATGCTTGATAACACCGCATATTCGTGAGAGAAGTTTGGTACCTACACTATCCCTCACTACCGACAACAAATTGGCGGGTGTAAACGTTATGCGACAGCAGACAACCGACAGCACAACCGACTGCAGACAACTGAGAGCAGACATCCGACAGGAGACAACCGACAGCTGATAACCGACAGCAGTCAACCGAGAGCAGACAACCGACATCAGACAACCGACAGCACAACCGACTGCAGACAACTGAGAGCAGACAACCGACAGCAGACAACCGACAGCAGACAACCGACAGCAGATAACCGAGAGTAAACTGCAGCGACAACTGAGAGCTGACAATCGAGAGCTGAAAATCGACAGCAGATAACCGACGATTCGAACTTTCTGTCGAAATTTTATTGGAATTTTATATGAAGAATTTGTATTTGTTTTATGAATATGATCTATTTATTAAATAGAATAAAATAGCCTAGCGTTGATGCAAAACCATGCAACTTTTGAAATATTTAAAATATATATTTGGAATCCTTGCATGGCCAGCTTTCTATTGGTACCAACAAACAGCTATAAGGTAGAAGAACAAATGCGGTGTAACTGGTGTAATATCGCTGGAGACACTTTTTTTAAACGCTTGTGGCTAAAGATTGAAAGCAAAAATAAAAGTTTTGGCTCACCCACTAAGTCGTCGGGAAGTGAAACTCTCCCAGTTTCAAATTTCATGAAATCTCATTAAGATTGGTATAAATATTAGGGGGGGGGGGGGGGGGGGGGGTGTCACTGAATTACGACACTATATTACGGGACATGGTGTACTGTGTGACGTTTTGATTGCATCGCTACCCTTATAGGCCTACTATTGAATACAATACATTCAATGAGTAGTCCCATAAGGGCCCAATTTTAAAGTTAACGTCATTGGTGGCGTCATTTTAGTAACCATAGTAACAGGAGCATGTTTCTATGTTTGTTACAAGCAAAGTAATCCAATGCTTAACCGTGCCAGCCTGTTTCATTAGGCAGCTAGTACTGTACTATTAAGTAAAATTGATAAATATATTTCAATTATTGGAAGTGTTTTAAGAACACTGCTATATTATTGATAGCCGTCATGAAGTAACATGGACCTTCCAATAATCTAACTGTTGTGTTATGGATCAGTGATCATTTCTTCAAATGCGTGACCTTTCAAAATTATTGGTAGTGTTAATAAACTTAATGTGACTGAAAATTATTTATCTTAGTTTGCTAAGTTGAAGTCGTTGGAGATTAAGTTGAAGTCTTCACAAGTTAACAATGTAACAAGATTACATTAATAATTGGAGAATGTCACCTTACAGATTTTAAGACCCCATATTTATGTAAACCTCACTTCTGCGCTCGCTCGTACTACTACTAGGATCGGCATGCTGCATTGCAGCTGCATTTTTAAGAATGCTGTGCCGGCTTGTCAACAAAATTGCACCGCCACAACTCCCTATCACCCATGACATTTGCTAGATCATCCGCATCTTTAAGGCCAGTGTCCTTTAAGATGCGTCTCAAGAAAGTCATGGGCTGTCCACCATGCTTATTCACTCCATGAGGCTGCCAAAGTACAAGATTATGCACTGGCTGGTCCTCACGGCGAAAGCAATGTCCTGCAAAGCGGAGGCGATTTTGTTCTAGTGTCAAGCTTGGGGGAACCAATGAGACACCTCCAATGTTATATAGTGTCTGGTTGGAGATGTGTGCATTGTACTTGACACAATGAACCCGGCGTAGCATTCTTGTGAATGTGCCATCCAGAGATTTGGTGTCCTCAGTAGTTAGAGCCCAGCATGGACTCCCGTAGAGGAGTACTGGAACTACTGCTGCTCTAAATAATCGGACCTTAAGTTTCCGATTAATTCTCGGTGACTTCCAAATCCTGGAAAGCCTATTCAAGGCTGCCCATGCCTTTCCCTTACGTATTCGAAGGTCCTCACCTGACTTCCGGATCCATGATCCCAGGTAACAGAAGTCGTCCACATGCTCAAGCATACCATCCTTTGAGCTTATGCTCATCCGATCAGAGACTTGCTGAGGACTTTCAAAGTTAACTGTCAGAATTTTGGTCTTTCTGGAGTTAATAAAAAGACCAACACTAGAAGCAGCATGTTCTAATGAGCTGAGGAGCCGTTGGGCTCCCTCTAATGATTCTGAGAGTACTCCTAAGTCATCAGCAAAGTCTAGATCAGTTAGGTACTTGGCAGGATTTCCTCGACTTCTGGAGCCAGTAGGTGGAGTTATCATCACCCCATCATCATTATAATGATCTAAGGACATGCGTAGAACATAGTCAACCACAATAATGAACAAGAATGGTGCAAGTGTGTCTCCTTGGAGGACGCCCCATAACACTTCAAATGGTTCTGTGTCACCGTCAACAGTAGACACAAATGTTGTCGAACCATCGTATACTGATCTGATTGCTGCAATAATTTCATCAGGAATCCCATATAATGAAAGTATGCTGAACATACGTGAGCGAGAGACTGAATCAAAGGCCTTGAAGAAGTCAACAAAGATAACAGCCAGATGCCTGTCTTTCTTTTTTGATAACTCTTCAATTATCCTTCTAAGTGCCAAAATGGGCTCCATGGTCCCACGACCTTTACGGAACCCATTTTGATTTCCACGGAGCAGTCTCTCAATGGGATCCCTGATGCGATTTAATAGAATCCTATTGTATAGCTTTGCAGCAATCGAGATCAATGAGATTCCCCGAAAAGAACCATAGAGTGTTAGGTTGCCCTTCTTGGGAACTGGCACCAACTTATTTGTTTTCATTTCTTGTGGGACTCTTGTTGTTCGGTACATGTCTACTATGATGGGATAGATGAGCTTTAAACACTCAGGTATTTTAAAGACCTCAGGGGGAACACCATCTACTCCACTGGCACGATTGGTCTTAATGCTCTTTGCAGCAGCCTTCACTTCTGCAAAGGAGATATCGCCAATGGGAATGTCTGGGAGTACAGACTCAGACACTTTTACTTCTATAAAGTTATCAGGCAATACCCTGTCATTATTGAGGAGCTTTTCAAAGTGGGCTTTCCAACCATTGAGGCGATCGGCTGGTGAATCAGCCTTAACCTTGGAGGCTTGGTTAACCTGACCTGTGTACAACACAGTACAGTAACAGCTTGCATTTAAAATATTTTATTAGGTGTGCTTTTTAATTCTTCTTCATGTTGGGGGGGGGGGGGGGGGGGGGGGATTTCACGACAGGCCTGACCTTATCGTCTATTTTTCCAAGAAGTTTTATTATTGTATAATTTAATTAATAAAAAAAAATATTTACCTCTTAATTTGCCTGCCAAAAATACTTTCGGGTGACCTGGTCCAAGTAGGCCTAATGCCCATTATTGGATTTGGTGCTAATTATTGGTCTGGCGATTCTGGTTCGGTTGTCTGCTATCGGTTGTCTTCTGTCGGTTGTCTGCTATCGGTTGTCTGCTTTCGGTTGTCTGCTATCGGTTGTCTGCTGTCGGTTGTTTGCTATCGATGTCTGCTGTCGGTAGTCTGCTATCGCTTGTCTGCTGTCGGTTGTTTGCTATGGGTTGTCTGCTATCGGTTGTCTGCTGTCGGTTGTCTGCTGTCGGTTGTCTGCTATCGCTTGTCTGCTGTAGGTTTCTGCTATCGGTTGTCTGCTGTCGGTTGTCTGCTGTCGGTTGTCTGCTTTCGGTTGTCTGCTATCGGTTGTCTGCTGTCGGTTGTTTGCTATCGGTTGTCTGCTATCGGTTGTCTGCTGTCGGTTGTCTGCTATCGCTTGTCTGCTGTCGGTTTCTGCTATCGGTTGTGTGCTGTCGGTTGTCTGCTATCGGTTGTCTGCTGTCGGTTGTCTGCTGTCGTTTTTTTGCTATCGGTTGTCTGCTGTCGGTTGTCTGCTATCGGTTGTCTGCTGTCGGTTGTTTGCTATCGGTTGTCTGCTGTCGGTTTTCTGCTGTCGGTTGTATGCTATCGGTTGTCTGCTGTCGGTTTCTGCTATCGGTTGTCTGCTTTCGGTTGTCTGCTCTCGGTTGTCTGCTTTCGGTTGTCTGCTATCGGTTGTCTGCTGTCGGTTGTTTGCTATCGGTTGTCTGCTGTCGGTTGTCTGCTATCGGTTGTCTACTGTCGGTTGTCTGCTATCGCTTGTCTGCTGTCGGTTTCTGCTATCGGTTGTCTGCTGTCGGTTGTCTGCTGTCGGTTGTCTGCTTTCGGTTGTCTGCTATCGGTTGTCTGCTGTCGGTTGTTTGCTATCGGTTGTCTGCTATGGGTTGTCTGCTGTCGGTTGTCTGCTATCGCTTGTCTGCTGTCGGTTTCTGCTATCGGTTGTGTGCTGTCGGTTGTCTGCTATCGGTTGTCTGCTGTCGGTTGTCTGCTGTCGTTTTTTTGCTATCGGTTGTCTGCTGTCGGTTGTCTGCTATCGGTTGTCTGCTGTCGGTTTCTGCTATCGGTTGTCTGCTGTCGGTTGTCTGCTATCGGTTGTCTGCTGTCGGTTGTTTGCTATCGGTTGTCTGCTGTCGGTTTTCTGCTGTCGGTTGTATGCTATCGGATGTCTGCTGTCGGTTTCTGCTATCGGTTGTCTGCTTTCGGTTGTCTGCTATCGGTTGTCTGCTGTCGGTTGTCTGCTATCGGTTGTCTGCTGTCGGTTGTTTGCTAGCTATCGGTTGTCTCCTATCCGTTGTCTGCTATCGGTTGTCTGCTGTCGGTTGCTGGCTGTCAGCGTAACGTTTACACCCCAAAATGGCTGTGATAAATCTGAGATAAGACACTACTGTATATAGTGGCTCAAGGATCATCATCATCGTCATTGACAGTGACTGGCTCCTCTAAGACCATGCGATGTAGAGACGTGCATTGTACTTGACACAATGAACCCGGCGTAGCATTCTTGTGAATGTGCCATCCGGAGATTTGGTGTCCTCGGCAGATAGAGCCCAGGATGGACTCCCATAGAGGAGTACTGGAACTACTGATGCTCTAAATAATCGGACCTTAAGTTTCCGATTAATTCTCGGTGACTTCAAAATCCAGGAAAGCCTATTCAATGCCTTCTGCCCATGCCTTTCCCTTACGAATTCGAAGGTCCTCACCTGACTTCCGGATCCATGATCCCAGGTAACAGAAGTCGTCCACATGCTCAAGCATACCATCCTTTGAGCTTATGCTCAGCCGGTCAGAGACTTGCTGATGACTTTCAAAGTTAACTGTCAAAATTTTGGTCTTTCTGGAGTTAATAAAAAGACCAACACTTTGAAGCAGCCTGTTCTAATGAGCTGAGGAGCCGTACTCCTAAGTCATCAGCAAAGTCTAGATCAGTTAGGTACTTGGCAGGATTTCCGCGACTTCTGGAGCCAGTAGGTGGAGTTATTATCACCCCATCATCATGATGATCTAAGGACATTAGTAGAACATAGTCAACCACAATTATGAACAAGAATGATGGTGCAAGTATGTCTCCCTGGAGGACGCCCCATAACACTTCAAATGGTTCTGTGTCACCGTCAACAGTACTGCATTGATATTATAATAGTATTGCGCCATGGCGCTGTCTGACTGTTTGCTACTACAGTGCTGCGTTTTCGATACTGTCACTTCGAGTGCATACTGCATATTCCCATATAATTACTGGCGCTAAACGTGGAAGTAGGGTGGAGAGGCAAGGGGCATTTTAATAAGTTAATTATGTTTAGATCAATTAAAAACACATTTCTTAAAGCAAATCACTTGAACTAATTAAAACCTATAATGGAATGGGGTATGGGCATTACAGCTGTATAATTTTTAAGTATAATTATTTATATCTTATGGCCCGTAAAGTGTCATTTTCTGATGACACGGACCCCCCCCCCCCCCCCCACCCAGATTTTTCTACAAATCTTTATCATATTGCTTAGAGCACCGAATGCAGACTGGACAGACTGATGAGGTTCTGATTAAGGACATGGGGGGCGGTTGGCGACTCGCCCTCGCTTCAGCAGAAGATAGTGGCAATGGTGGAATTGGTCTATTGATGAATCCAACTACACATGCAGCATTGGACAAAATAGACCAAATCTCTAACCGCATCATCCGTTGCCACTTCTCATGTTCTGGAAGACTGGCGAAGAAGTTTCCTAAGGTGGTTCTGATTGTGTGCTACTCTCCAACTAGTGTTGCCCCTGTAGAGGAGGTGGAAAATTTCTACCAGAATCTACAAGCAGCTACTGCATTCTTAACATTCCTGGGAGACTTTAATGCAAGTCTGCATCAATCACCTACTGTACATCGCCCTGGGTCTATAGCAATAGTGTTAACCGAAATTCCGTCCATCTTCAGGATTTTATCTCTGGAAATGGATTGTTTTCGGCTGGAACCCAGTTCAAGAAGCGAACTGTAAAGCTATGGACTCATAGTGGACCCAGTGGTCACAAGTCCCAGATAGACCATATCCTGTTTCGTAGGAAATACAGGAGCTCTATACAAGACTGTAATGCATTTACACTACGACCCTTCTCCAGTTATCACCGCCTTATTGTGGCCAAGGTAAGACTTAGTCTGCGTGCTAGCAGAACAACGAAATCTGCCTTGCCGCGGCATGACTGGTCCTCTCTGTTGCAACAGCCAAGTGTGAGATCCAGCTTCACACTACAGCTGAGCAACAGGTATGAGGTTCTTGCCTCTGAGGCGGCAGATCACTGTGAGGGCTATACTGCCTTCACAGAGGCAGTTAAGTTAGCAGCTGCAGAAACAGTTCCTGTATACCCTCGAAACAGGAAACGGGCCCCCTGGACTGACAACCAAATTCAGTAATGCCGAAATGACCTCTACAAGGCGCAGAAAGAGTCCCGACTCAAACAGACTACAGCGACCCCTACTACTACTAGGTCGAACAGTGGAAATGAGATCCTTCCAGGCTTCCCGATTCTCCATAGTTGTCGCAATTTCGTTTCTCCCAAGTTCAGTATCCCTTTCAAGTTGATCTATACAGTATATGTTATGGCAGGTCGTCCACGACTACGCTTTCCATGAGTTGGTTGCCAGAGAAGTAGATCTGGTATGACCTCGTCTTTACTTCGCCAGCAGTGCCCACTGAATCTTAATCTGCGTTCACGGAGGGTGGTTGATACAGGTGGTATTGTACCATAAAGCTCGGAGTTTGTCATGTGTTGTCTCCAGCTGATGTTTAGGGCTGCCCTTAGTAGTCTTGTGTAGCAACCACCAATTCGTTGTTCAAGTGATTTAGTCAGTGTCCAGGTCTCACCCCCATATAAAAATACACTTTCCACTGTGGCTCGAAAGAACTTAGTCTTCAGGTGCCTGGAGAGATCTGATTTCCAGATGGTATCCATTTTTGATAGAGCTACCCAAGCCTTTGCTTTCCTAACTTCTATGTCCTTTTTGCTACTCTCTATCCATGATCCAAGGTACTGGAAGTCATCGACCTTCCTTAGTTGATTATTATCAATGGTTGTCAAGTTTCCATCAACATTAAAGGTCATGAATTCGGTCTTGGTAGCATTTATATACAATCCAACCTCCTTAGCAGCCCTCTCCACTTTATTTAGTAGAAGCTGTGCATCTGCTAGCGTATTAGAGAGCGGGGCGATGTCATCCGCAAAGTCGGTGTCTGTGACTGTAGTTGCCGGATATCTACTACTTCTGCGTTCTTGAAGTGTGAATCCCAGATCTTCACCCTTTGTGGCCGTCCTCATTGCGTAATCCAGCACAATTACAAATAGTAATGGTGCTAATGTGTCACCTTGCAGTACGCCAGCCAGGATTGAGAAAAACTCAGTTTCACCATCTGGTGAGAGTACCTGCGCTTCTGTGTCACAATATAACAATCCAATGCCAGCAACAATTACTTCTGGTATTCCATAAGCTCTTAGGATTTCAAGCATTTTACCTCTATGGATGGAGTCGAATGCCTTCTTGAAGTCCACAAAAGTCATGACTGCGGAGAGATTCTTTGACTTAATTCCTTCAATCAGTCTTCGTAGTGCAAGTATCTGAGCTATTGTTGATGTACTTGGTCGAAATCCGTTTTGGCTCTTACGCAGTAGTTTCTCTATATGAGGCCTAATCCTATATAAAATCATTTTATTGTATATTTTGGCAGCTACCACAAGCAGATAGATCCCACGATAGTTTGTTGGTATGCCGAGGTCTCCTTTCTTGGGGAGAGGCTTTAGTTGACCTTTAGTCCAAATTGGTGGTGGCTTTTCCCCTTTTAACATCCGGTTGCAAACATTCAATAATGGTCTATTTAGCACTCCGGTTTTCCATACCTCCACTGGGATTTCATCTAATCCACTCGCTTTATTATTGGACATGCTTTTAATGCTTCTTTGGAGTTCGGCAGGTGTGAAGTCCCCTGTTTCTATAGGTAGTGTCTTGTCATATATTTTCCTTGTAGGGCTGACCTCGATGTTTGGTGGCTGCCCAAGCAAGTTGCTGAAATGATTTTTCCACTTCCCAACACGTTCTTCAGGACTATCGGCTTTGAGGCGCCCCTTTGCACAACTTTTCCGACCAGATACCTCATTTACAGTTTGCCAGGTAAGTCTTGATTGCTGCTGTATGTGAGCAGTTGTAATTGCTTCAGTTTTATCCTGTATGTACTTTTCCTGGCTGATGTTGTAGGCCAATTTAAGATCGTCCTTAGCTTTCTCAACCTTGTTAATGTTTTCGGTTGTTGGTTGTTCGGTTTTAACTTTGTAGGCTATCTTAAGATCCTCTCTCTTACAAGTAACCTCAGAGTTTTGCCATGGCACATACTGTTTTCGTTTAGGTTTCTGGGGGATATGCCTCTTAGCTGATTCCTTGTGGGCTGTTATTATATTCTGGTATATTGAATCGGTGGATTGGTCTTCATCCATTGACTGAAGTGCTTCAAAGCGGTTTTGAACTTCTACTGTATAAGCATCCCTTACAGCATTGTCAGTTCTGAGTTTCTCCCAGTCATAGTTGATTTGCTTGCTTGTCCTGGGTTTGGTGGCTCTCAAACTGAGTCTGATCTCTGCAGTCACCAATTCTGTGGTCCGAACCAATTAGGTTGAACGAGCTGTATGCCTCGCAGTTGATCATGCTGTTTCTCCACTTTTTGTTTATAAGGATGTAATCCAGTTGTGCTTTGGTTCCATTAGGGTATTGAAAGGTCCATAGCTTCCCCTTACTCTTTTCGAATGTGTTGTTTGTTGGTATCAATTCACATTCTTCCATTAGGTCTAAAAGTAAGTACCCATTTCTGTTAGAACTGGTGTTATAGGTGTAACCCTTGATGTCTTCTGGGCCAATTTGCGCATTCAGGTCACCAGCAATGACTTTAACATTGTGTCTCGGTATGTCCTTTATAAGTCCAGTCAGTTCTTCATAAAACTTGACTGCTTGTTCTGGCTCTGAGGCATTGGTTGGACTGTAGCAACATATAACTGTTGCCTTGGGATTCCCATCAAATGTTGCGATCATAACCCTGGAATTTATAGATTCGATGTTGTTTAGGGTTTAAGTGCAAATGGGCTTAGCAGAATTCCTACTCCACCAATTATTGATGCATTGGCCGAGTTTCTTACTGCTGAGCTTGTTAGTAACGTCCATCCATTTCCCATGTTATTGTACTTCATGGCA